>CM073769.1:29821612-29964346 GCA_037158775.1 Hetaerina titia
TATTCTTTCCCCGCCTATTTTAATATTTAGCTTAGCCTTTTTCTTTCTAGAAAATCGCATAACCTTTGTTTTATTAATATTGATTCTCATCCCATATTTATCGCACTGAACCTCCAATTCACTCAACAATGCTTGCAACCCCTTGGCTGACTGAGCAACTAATGCTTGGTCATCAGCAAACCTAACCGATTTTACGAATTCCCCTCCGACTTTCATTCCTACCTCCAGTTCTTCCCATGCCTCTTTAATCATTTCCTCTACATATACGTTGAACAGTACCGGTGACAATGGGCAACCCTGCCTTACACCTCTTCCTAACACTGCCCATCCGGACTCTCCGTTCCCCACTCGCACCTGAGCAGTCTGAGACATGTACAGGTTGCGGATCACTCTCCTGTCCCTCCAATCCATTCCTATTTTCTGCAATACACGCATTAATTTTTCCCAATTCACTCTATCAAACGCTTTTTCGAAATCTACAAAACAGGCAAAAACGTCCTGATTGTATTCTATATTTCTCTCGACTAGTGATCTCATTACTGCAATGGCATCACGCGTACCTCTTCCTTTCCTGAACCCAAACGGATCATCCCCTAAGTAATCATTTGCCTTACTCTCTATCCTTTTGTTGATGATCCTGAGAATAACTTTAGCTGCGTGGGATATCAAACTTATTGTTCTGTAATCCTCACATGACGAAGCCTTTGCCTTTTTTGGAATAGGAACTAACACCGATCTCACAAAATCTTCCGGCCAGATTCCTTCCTCATAGATACTACGAATCAGTCCATATATGGCCTTCTTCCCACCTTTCCCTAACCATTTCAACATTTCTACAGGAATATTGTCCACCCCCACAGCCTTGTTTGCTTTCAACTCCTTTAATGCCCTTTCTATTTCATCGTCGAGTATGCCTGGACCTAAGCTATCTTCTTCTACCTCATATTTCTTTTCTATGTCTAACCTTGTCGGCCTAAGTTCTTTACCATACAGTGTTTCTATATATTCCTTCCATCTCTCTTGGATTTTTCCTGGTTCAACTATTATCTTACCCCATTTATCTTTAACTGTTAGCACAGATCTTGCCTTCTTACTTCCCGATAATAACTTAACCTTGCTGTATAGAGCACCAATTTCACCCTTCTTCTGTAGACTTTCCATATCCTCGCATTGCGTTTTCCACCATTCTTCTTTTGCTTTATCTGTGGCCCTTCTCAATTTATTGTTTAACTCTTTGTACTTCATTTTGCCTAACTCTGTGTTTACATTTTTCCATCTTCTTCTCTCGTCCATCTTTGCAATCATCTCATCCGTTACCCATGGTTTCCTTATCCTTTTCCCGTTAACGGTTCCTATAGTGTCTTTAGCGGCTTCCAATATCCCTTTCTTGATACATTCCCATTTTTCTTCGATAGCACTCAGTTCTTTACCGTCATCCATCATTTTCTCTACAGCCTCCTGATACTCCTTCTTCGTTAATTCATTTACTGCTTCTAAATTCCATTTTTTAACCCGCCGCCCTTGCCTTATCTTCTTGAAACGAACATTACATTTCATAACAACTAAATTGTGGTCAGAGTCCGCGTCCGCTCCTGGGAAACTGTGCGAATTTATCACACTGTTCCTAAACCTGTGCCTAACCATAATATAATCTAACTGATACCTTTCTGAGTCACCTGGCATTTTCCATGTATACCTACGCCGCAGGCTCATATAGCCCAATGCAAATATGAGGCTGGGGATTTTTTTGTATGTGTTGCGGGTGAAGAGAGGCACAGAGCATGATTGGGAAACTACGTGAAAATATTGCATAAAAAGTTATGGTTACCGATAAAATCTTTCATCAAAGGGCCCGTAGCAGGACTATGCTAGACCGTGTAATTGACATTGGTAATGACTGCATCTTTAAAATAAAGGGACATTTGAGACGTTACATTACGATGGTGGAAATTTATGAAAATAGTTGAATGTAGGACACCTGTGGTAATATTTTGAAAATTAACTAGGATCTCAAATGATTCTTCAGCGCATTCAGACACATCAATGATTTTACCTTCTTTTTCAGGAAATCAACGCTTTATCATCAAAGCATTGCCCCATTACAAGTTGTAAAATTATTCGTGAATATTAGCGCCGTCGATCTATTCTAAATTACATACCAGCAAATAGCAGCTGTTGCAATACGAATGAGGTAATGCTAAAAGAACGACTTTAATATTCCTTCTCTCTATTTGAATTAAGTTAATTAAATGTTCTGATTCTCATTTCGTTCGAACTCGCAACTTTAATTCCTATCCACCTCGGATAGGAATCAAAGTAAACGAGGAAGGCGCAGGAAAAGGATTGGCATATTGAACGGAATGAAGGGAGGAAGGAAGCCTACTTAGATGGAGAGGCCTTTATTGTAGTGTCGGACCGCAGGTTGTTTTCTTATGAGAGGTAAGGAATGTATCGTTGCACCGTTTGGTAGCTTGTGCCCATCCAAAAACTACTTTAACCCGTAGAACTAATATTATTATTAAGATTAGATAATCTACCACCCAGGGTAGATTTTGGATAGACAATAAAGAAAAATTCCTTTGCTTCTATTAACAAAAGACATGAGTCTCTCTTCAATTCAGCATTCTTCCTCCCTCCCTTAATTCATTCATACAACATGCCTAGCATACTCAATAAAAATATTAATGACCATTTACATACATATTAAAATCCTCCATCGACGAGTTGTCAGTTAATAATGATGATACTATAATGCCATGAGCGGAAGATACAAAATGATTAGAGTGGTAGTCCTTCCCACCTCTTTGTTTGATATCTAGTTCCTCCCCATTGGAGCGATCCGGAATGACCGGAAGTCACGTGATCATGAAGCCACGCCGCCGCTCCCCGATCGTCAAGGAGGCGGTCATCCTTGGCGGTTTTGACGAAGGAGAGCGAGGGTAGAGGGTAGGGGTGGGGAAGAATGGAGGGGGAAGTAAAGAGCCGACCGACGAAGGAAGAGCGAGGAGGAGACGACGTGCGACACCATGGCACGGCTACGATACCCCATCAGTACCCCTACTGAGCCATTCGTGTGGATCCTCATCGTCGGATTTGGACCTCGGCAACGTAGAAAAAAAATCCAACTTCGTCAACGCAACACAAAAGAATTACAGATTTGCCACCTTTTCTTCGCGGCAAGATTTTAACGAGGGCACCCAAGAAAACATATGTAGAAAAAAATATCTAGAAAGAATTTATATATGCAGCTTTAGCCGGGAGAGCATTATATATAAAAAAACCATAAACACAGTAATCAACCCGAAGGTCGGTTTAATAGGTGATGGTAGAGCTCACCCATGTGCCAAGCCCGACAGCGTGTGAATAATCACACATCAGGGTAGGGAGGCCAGTTCCTTTCCCTGTGCCGGTTATGGTTTCCCAGGAAGATCTGGTACCCGAAAAATCAACTAGCTTGGGTGGAGCTGCAGGTGCCCAGAGTGCCTCGCCCGGGAATCGAACCCGGGACCCTCCGGTCAGTAGTCTCTCTAGCTCCGGTCAGTAGTCTCAAAGCTCTACCCACTAGACCACCACGACCCATAACATTATATATTTTCTAAACCCCTACCATGATGTGTGAATTTCACACGCCGCCGGGCTTAGTACAGGGTGAACTAACTCTACCATCACCTACCAAACCGACCTTCGGGTTGAATACTGTGTTTATGGTTAATATATAAAGCTCCCGGACTCCGTCACTGGCGGGGATCCGCATACATAATCCAAAATGGGTTTCAAATAGAAGGGAATTCCACATATGTAAACTTTATAAAATGAATATAATTCCGTATTGCAAAGATATTTAAATGTAAGGCACTTTATTCAAGATATCGGATGATAAAATAAAAGCTACAAGCTTGTATGTCGTTGATCGGAAATGTACTTGGTTTTCCGAAGAAAGGAAGTTATACAGACGCGGGCTCGTGACCACAATCGCTTGGCTCGTACATTCAGGTGGGCCTCTCAAATGTTCCCTAACTGACCCCGGGTCAGAAAGAAATACCATTTCCCGCCCGAACACCACTCGGGGGCATCAACAGACGGAGTGGCGACGGAGCGATTCTCGTTTTTCTATTTGTAAGTCTCATTCCGTTCCGTGCGATTTATTGCCTTCGGAAAGCCATTCGCGGAGGTGGCACCTTAAGGGCTAAGGTTAAGGACATAGGATACGGGCGACGAGGGAAGAGATAGGAGGATTTCCGGTAAGAGGTAAAAGGTACGGGGAAAAGGTACGAGTAGGGGATGGGCAGAGGAGTGGTGATAGTGGAGGAATGGTTGAATACGTTGCGTGTTCGCAGTCTCCGCCGTAGAAACACAATAATTTGAATTGAAACACATGTCATAAGCATTGTCTATTTCAAATATCTTCACGACTCCAGATGGAAGGAAGAGAAATGGATACCCCACGCGTGACTAAGGAATCCCATTCTGGAAAGTGAAACGATTAAATGGCGGGAAAATAATTTCAGTCGTTGCATCTCTTTCGGGCTGGCATCGCGCGATTCCGATGGTCGAGCTTTTCATTTTCAAACATTTTCGCTTTTCATATGGGTTGCGCAGCAAGTCATGACCATTTTTCTAAACGTAACTGACCATCCCTAGGGACACCGGAAATACAGGTATGCATTTGGCAGTATTCAATTTCTCTCCCTCGCGATTTCACCACTCCTAAGAAGCAGAGAAAGTCCGAAGAAAGTCCCGAAAGTAACCATAACTGAGGAGGTTCAGTCAGTTTCATCGATATTTCAAAAGTACATGAATAACATGGGACCATACGAGGCCCCCGGTTCACCTATCTTGGAATTGCTCTGGACAAAATGGTGAAAGTATTAGGGACGTAGGATGAAGATTTCTGTTATGCAAAGAATTCTTCACAAGGAGGGAATTAAAGGTTGAGCAAGGAAGTGAAGAAACGGCTTGTCAAAACGATATTGTGTGTGGTTTGTACGGCGCGGAAACATGGTCATTGAAGCAGGATGATAGGCGTAGAATGGAATCTTTTAAAATGTGGGCGTGGAGATGGATGGAAAAGGTGCACCAAATGGAAAGTAAACGAGGAAGCGCTAGGTATGGTGGGAGAGGAGAGAGAATCGTTGGGAGAAATTTAAAAGAGGCAGGAAAGATTGGCAATGGGATGTTGAAGACTATGATAGGGGGGAAAATGTTAGGCAAGCGAGGAATGGGAAGGAAAAGGATGATATGTTGGATGGAATGAAGGGAAGGAGAAAGTATACAGAGTTTGAAGAGGATCTTATTGTAATGTTGGATCTCCCGTTGTGTTTATTAAGAGAGACCGGTAGATTGCCATTAATAATAATATGAAACCCTTGAACAAGTAAAAGATGTAATTTTTTAAGAAGCGTGAGAGTGGCGGAGTGAAAAGAAAAAGTAAGATAGTAAAATAATAAGCCCTGTTCAAAGTAAACTCTCTTTCTTAAGAAACGGTCACTTGCGGACCATAACACTAACCCGAACCCTACGAAAAGGTCTTGAAGAGTTAGCTCACCTTTCCAGAGTTAGCCTAAATCGCGATAGGTAAATTAGAAGCTTTGGAAATGCGATGATGCGTGAACGATAAGAATAATATGAACGCACTGACTAAAGACAAGGATTTGCAATGAGTGACAAAAACTTGGCAAGGCAGTAAAAAAAATGAATACGAAAAGAAACTAAATCCAAGGAATAGTGATTGGTTATTACCGCAAGGTGCATTGGGGAGCAACAAAGAAAACTATGAATGTATCAGAGTATCAGTATGTCAAGGCAAACAAAAATATGATGTAGTTGAGACTTGTACAACCCAATCTTGATTCACACTATTTCTGGAACAACCATTTATCTGTAAAATAAACGAATAAATTAATTTGAGGCGATGATGGCAAATATTTTACACATTTACCGTAGGGGGTTTCATGAAAATCATCCGCTAAGCAATTGTTTGATTAAATTTCTCTTATTTTTGCCTTGTGCTGCATCAAAGATCTCGCACGCACGTTCCTTCACCGAAATACGTTGCATGAGCATAAAATTTCCAGCTATAGACCAGTCGGTTCAGAGTTCAAATCCAGGCGATCCCTTCAACCTTGCCCGACATTAAGCCCCAGCTATGTAATGATACGGTCATCAAAACTTCTAGGAAATGAAAGGAGAAACAGAAAGAGGCCACCTTAATGTAAATTTCATGACTAATGTAGGGTTAAGTGTTAGGTGAGCTTTACTATATATGCTATACGTCTACTATAGTGAACCTTGAATTTTCTATCCGTACGTGTTTGTGTCATGTTTATTATATGTCACCTCGCTCCACATCGGCGCACTTGAAAAAAACCGATAATGATTTTAAAATCCGACCGTCAAACCAGGACATCCCAACGAAATATCTCACTTTTGTAAGTAGTTGGACTGAGAAAGTGTAAGAAACTTTTCAAGCATCTCATGGGAGTCGTTTGGAGGAGTCGAACATGAAGTTCACACGGAGTGGAAGCTATTACCTATCCAATATATAGAGACCTCTCAAAAACGAACGGCCACCTGCTATCTTCCGACATTTGCTTCCACCGCAAATTTTCTTTTCAAACCACGGCTCCAGGTGTCCGCGCCGTCTCCCCAAGAATGTATTTTTTTAATTTAACGATTCCACGTTCGAAGGCATGTGGCGCAAAAGTTATGCTCACACAAACAAATTAAACCTTTTTACTCGAATGCGTCAAAACCCTCGTAAATACGTCATTGGTTCTCCTCCGTCGATTCGCTTAATTTTATTTTCCATTTTTACGCGTGCTGGAGGACATGGCTCTAACCTCATGCATAGCTAACGACGTAGGAAATGGAATGAATTCATGTGGCTCTCACGCACTCTCGGACGTCATATATTACGTTTATTTTCGAGAGGGCACATTCGGCGTAGACACCGGAGGGAGGGATACGTTAACTACGCATTCGTGATGAGTAGTCCGGCGATACTCGAATCAAGTGTCGCTCTCTGGGCGCACAGAAAATCGTCTTGAAATTTCACCTTCGCTTCACCTCGGGCCCTTGAATGCTGGGGGCGCCGTGACTCAAGCATAACTCCCGAGTTTTGCGGATGTCAGCTCTTGCGATTTTATTTCGTGTGTCGCCAAGGTCGCATATTTTTCGACGTGCGTTATTGCGAGGTCGCTCGGATGAGGAAAATGAAAAGCAACCGCGGTTTTTGGAAGGAGGCTGCCGTGGGAGGAACAAAGGGAAGGAATTTTTTTTGTAAAAAAGAGTTCCATTTTCCATTGTTGAACTGGATCCTGTGACTTGAAAAAAAGGAAGACGTGGGCGCTCAATATATCACCAAAAGAGCGAAAGGTGATACTGCTGGTTTTTCTCCTCGGGATGTACTTGGTCTAAGTTAGTCGAACACACACCAGAGCTAGGTTAGGGTGACATGCCCAAACAGACGACGCTGAGCTCAGCCATATTTCGCTTCGCGAATTCTTTCCAGATAAGGATGGAACACATCGGCAAGATGGGAATCAGTAGACTCTTTAACCGCAAGGACTACCTCTCGATCTTTATGTGCGTTCATGCAAATGCTCCCTTGGGTGAATTATTTACGTCACATTTGCTGCTAACGCAAAGGTACTACTTAGATATTTTTCATTTTAAATAGTTCAAAAAAGAAAAGATAAACGAGTTATGAGTAATGCAAATGTCGACGTTTTATTTACAGTTATACATTTTAGATGGAAAGCAAGTTATTTTAGTGCTTTAAAATTTTTATAATGTAAAAATGAATTTGACATACGCTGAAAAACCAGAGGCATAGACAAACGAAGAAAGGGAAGGAATAGGATAGGGATGTTGGACAGAATGAAGGGAGGATGCAAGTGTGCGAAATTGAAGAGGGGTCTAGTGAAAGGTTGTATGTGTTTTGTTAGGAGAGGCAAGGCAATGTATCGATCTACCCTTGTGTGGGTTGTGCCCATCCAAAACCTACCCTTAACCTGTAGAATACCGAATTATAATTGGTCATTTTTCTGAGAATGTCTAGGGGAATTTCTCGCTACATTTATGCCAGGCGATTGGGGCTTTTGAAGCAGAGAAGACAACAGGAGAGGAGATGTCACGACCTTAACTGATAAACTAACATTTTGGATGTTAACTAATTTTAAAACAACAAACCAACGCCTCAAAAGTTTTAAGACAAAAAAAAATTTGATAAATATAAGTATTTATATGCTATGCATTTATAAATATACGTATTTGGTAAATATTTGTGAATAACTGTATTTGTCGACTGAATGCAATCGATTTAGAGATTTCTTGATAACTTCTGCATGTTATCAAATTTAAACTCAGGCTTAGCCATCTAATTGAATACTTAAGGTAATTCAATGGAATACTTCAACGGGAACCTGACTTTGTTACGCAACGCAAATTAAAAAAAAGGCATTCACTAGTTTGGTAAAAAATTGTGAAAATAGCATGATGAATGTGAAGTGGATGCTTCACGAATCCTGTAGAGATCGATGTTTCAGGACTTACAAGGGTATAGGGAATGGGTCACTCAAATTCCGTGCCCTATTCGATATAACTAAGGTGTTTTGTAATATTAAATGGGCTTCCAAATTTTAGCTCATGGTTTAACATTTTTATCCCACTTCCGACGGGTATGGGCGTACGTTTTCTTACAGTTCCAGGGCGTACTTTTCTTACGTTTACGTACAGAGATTCTGATATTTTTTCAATTTTCTCTTATGTTAGACTCCTTTTTTTGACAGGGACGCATTGAAGTACGTGTCGTGGAGGCTGATATTTCGCATTCATAGTTTGCGGAAAAGATAACATGATTTGAAACTTATCGCGAATCAACAATCGAATAGAAATCGATACTAAGGATATTAAACGTGTTTTCGACAGCAAGGTTCTATTTTCATGAAAGACTACCCGGAACCAACATTTCTCCGTTAAAAAATAAGGACACCCACATAAAAATATTTTGGGCAGGGGTACGTCATGGGGAATGGGAATACCATAGGAACAGCGGATCCAAGCACTTAAATGACAAGTGCACATCTTCCTCAATTCAACATGGGGTCATTGTATGGGTGCTAAAAAACCAATCCAAAAATTACTAGATGGGATCCCGTTTCAAGAGATGAAATGTAAAAAGAAACGAGGTTGGAAGAGAGCGAAGTTAAAAAAAATATTTTATTAAATAAAATGAAATATCAAGTTAAATATTCTTCCATCATTAAAAATTAAATTTGTGATTCTTTTGATTGAAGTATTATGAGATGATTAAAAAATTAATTTCGAAATAAATAATATTTACTTTGCATTTGTAGAGCTTTTAGTGGTAATAGCCTTGAATAAAGAACACTTTTTTATGTTTGCAATATATCCGCATTTAGACGGCGATTCTGTTTCAGTTACAAACTAATGATAGTCAAAATAAAGAAAGTTTTTTTTTACTTTTTAATGCATACGATCGATTTTGTAAGATAACTAAAATAAAATAAACCACTTTTCCGCAAAAAGATTAAAATCATAATCAAAATAATATTTTGTGGAAGCGGGTCGCGGTGGTCTAGTGGGTAGAGCGTTGGACTACTGACCGGAGGGTCCCGGGTTCGATTCCCGGGCAAGGCACTTTGGGCACCTGCAGCTCCACCCAAGCTAGTTGATTTTCCGGGTACCAGATCTTTCTGGGAAACCATAACCGGCACAGGGAAAGGAACTGGCCCCCCTACCCTGATGTGTGAATATTCACACGCCGCCGGGCTTGGTACACGGGTGAGCTAGCATCGTCTACTAAACCGACCCTCGGGTTGATTACTGTGTTTATGGTTTTTTTATTTTGTGGCTATATGTATGTGTATATATTTGTGGCTTTACTATGAATTTCTTCTACTGCGTCAACCCTGGAACTTTAAGGAATAAGGTTTCCCCTATTTTTAAGATAATTTTTTACTACCACGCTTGACAGACCATCTCGCTCCTAAATAAATATGTTGGCAGGCACGCATCCCATTCACCATTTATGTAAACCAAACTAGATGTCATATCACAGAAACTTGGTCTATCGCCCCCTTTGCATAGTGATTTCTCAATAGAAGGCATAGTGGCATCTCAATATTGGCACACTACCCAGAAGAACGACTGCAGACAGTGGATCTGAATGTATGACATAAAAGCATGTTCCAAAAGAAGGATAAATAACATATCCCTAAGGCATCCGAGGCACAAAACCCGGAAAAGACATACTTCTGGTCACTTCAGGTTTGAATGAACTTCAAGATTTCGGGAAACAAGGGAAACAAAAGAATCGAAGCGTGGAAGGAGGTTTCGTAATCCCGAACCCCATTCCGCCCACTTAAAATAATAAATAATAAACCCTTCGAGGAACATGGCCCTCAGACTGCAGAAATATATTGACCCTCTTCAACAGTTTCTCTTTGTACCGAACAAAGCCGTGCTCCAGCGAGCGCATTACTTATATTCAAATGGACGCTACAAGCTTTTTCGCTTTTTTGAAAGAATATCTTTGCGCCGAAGCCTTAGCAGACGGTAGGTGGCGAGGGAAGAAACGGCGGTTGTCATTATTTCCTGCCGCTTTACCTCGCTTCAGATGTCCTCTCCTTGTGAACGCTTCTCAAATAATATTCAGGCTGAGCGGAATACGTATTTACCAAGAGCTATAAAAACATCTCTGTGATGGAAAAGTGGAAAAGCTATATAGACTATGAATCGTAAAAAAATGATTTGCGGGAAGTTCAAATGGTCTTTTCTTTATCTTTTCCGTTTCTTTGTATTTTTGGGATTCGTTCTCAATTTCAGTCAAATCCTCGTCAACTGGCTATAAAAAGCAAAAATGAAAACAAACATCAAGCTATTATTTGGATACTCTCAAAGTAATAGAGAAAATTGCCAAAATAAAATTAAGATAAAGGAAATGGTCTTTTTTTTTTAAGCGAAGGTCGATAGTGAATTTTATGACTCTGTGATGCTAATACAATTTTATAACACTGCTAGCCTTGAAGATATATCGCCTCCATCTCGCCGTGCATTCAGCAAGGTAAATGCAAAATTAAATAAATTCAAATAGGGTGGACATAATTTTAATACACTCACTTAATCACTGCATCCGAAATGTTCAATGAGGTCAACGTACTGCACTTCAAGATTAGAACTTAAGTTAATTTCGATGGTCACAGAAATATATCGTCTCCACAACTGTTTAAATTTATCGAGGCAGGAAATCGGCGGTCGAGAGAACGGAAATGAATGATAAATGTTGTTATAGATAAAAACGTGATGATTAACACGGAACAGATACATTTTTAGACTTAACCACCACAATAATCATAAAAAATGTTTATGAAGTAACTGTAAATAGGTTCATATTTGATAAGATTGAGACTTGACATAACTGTAAATTTATCATATTAGTAGATAAGGAACCGAAAAAATATATTTAAAATTAATAAACACTTGTTTCTATTGTACAAAACGGTATTCGATGAATTCTGCGTACGTGGAATTCATTATATATATATATATATATATATATATATATATATATATATATATATATATATATATATATATAAACATTTTTGGGTCAACTACAGAAAAAACCTTGCTACTTCAAGGTAAGTTTTATTACTACTATATCGAGGGCATAGTTTCAGCACAAAAGACTTTCTTTCCGAAAAACAATATTGGTACACTACAAAAAACTACAAAATTAAAACCTAAACAAAATGTTTCTTAAAATTTAACAAGAGTCACTTTCCTAGACGTGCGAGACATAAACATGAGCATTAGCCGTGTGAAGAAGATTGGAGGATTAGGTGAAGATAGAAGTAAACGCAAGAACAGACTAGAATGGTTAATCGGATCGAGTAAAGGTAAATGTACAATGACGGTCGTGAATCAATGTAAACAAAAAAAGGCCGAAACCGTAAACTTGATCAAGTTTACTTTACAGTCTCGGCCTTTTTTTGTTTGAATCGAGTAAACATTTTAAGCAGAAAGGCGATTTTTTGAAGAACAGAAACAAGAAAGTAAGAGACTTACTGAGGAAGGTCAATTACAATGTACACGATAGTTTACACGAATA
Organism: Hetaerina titia; assembly: GCA_037158775.1. Taxonomy (NCBI): domain Eukaryota; kingdom Metazoa; phylum Arthropoda; class Insecta; order Odonata; family Calopterygidae; genus Hetaerina; species Hetaerina titia. The sequence goes on from CM073769.1 coordinate 29,833,746, forward strand.
AGGTGATTGCAAGATGCTATGAGGGAACTCAAATTTCAAAGGAAAGCTTGTACTATTGCTTCAAACCACTCCTTAAATGTATTATTAATTAATTAATTAGTAGTTGGTTAAGTAACACAAAACTTACTCAGAGCAAGAAAAGCCGAGACGTGTTTTTTTTAAACTTCATGATTAAAACTAAGTATATTTTTTTATTATTTGTAAAATGGAAGTTTGTGTTTCAACACACCCTTATTATAAATATAAATACACTAAACATCTCACGCTTGCTTAAAACAGTATTGGATTTTGAATGAATTCCATCACTCTCTCGTTGGTTTACGGGGTATTCTGGAAAAGTAATGCTAGCCGTATTAAGATTTGTTGGATGGTGTTCAAGAATGAATATCCATAGGGTATATTTTAATAGAAAAAACATTTTGATTTCAAATATTGCTTAAACTAGGTATTGGTGATATAGATGGCTATCGTTAGACTACACTTACCACCGCAAAAGCTCCGATAATTGCAGTAGAAGATGGCCAAAGAATTTCACTTACCTGAAAAGAGAATATTTCAAATTAATAAATAACGATATGTTCTAAATTGAAATGCGTCTCATTGATACTGTGACTCTTTGCACAAAATGTAAGATATAATGCTAATATTTATTTGTTTTTTTAATGATGATAACACATTAAATACAAACTTATGGCACTGAAAGCAAGGAATAAGCGTGACTCTTTTCCAGTACTTAATATTAGAGAGATCAGTACAGTTGGAATCTTAGTTTAGCCGTTAAACAAAAATTTTGCGGATATCTAGGGATTGAATTTTAACAACACAACAACCTGACATAGGAGCCATCGAATGGCATAATAAGTGTTAGATTATTTATTCACAAAAGAAATTTAATGAATGCTTTTCTGCAGTTATTCCACCTCGATTTTCGGAATCCAATTCAGCGTTTGTCTTTAATTTCACAAAATATTCTGAGGGATAAGTGATCTCCAAACAAACACTGAGGCAGAAAAGTTTAATAATTCGGAAACATGAATGATAATCCTGTAGAAGACTTGAAAAAGAAAATTTTTCAATGACATCCTGTCAACGGAAAGAGATACACGATTTCTCCGATTTCTCTTGAACCTAATGAGAACGTTAGATTTCTTTGATATACATGATTGGTGAATGTTCACAAAAAGCATACTTATTTTTCACCAGCCATTTTAGGTTCTCGGTGGTAGCAGAAGTATTGGTCAATATTAAAGCCGAATCCTTTTTATCTTTCGCCATATTTAATGGGTGTTAAGCGCAAATAACTTCACCACGCACGATCAAGTGCCACTAATAAAATGTTTAAATCAATTACTTAAATCTCTCACAGTTAATAATAGGTACATTTATAAGAGATTTCATCCATGTTAACTACTGAAGAGTTTCAACTTAGTTTTATTTACGCTTGAGCACGATCGAAAAATGCTGTCTTCTCAAGGAAAAGCCCACAGGAAACAATTTTGACAAATTATGAGAAGATCTGGGTTTATTTTTTGATTCCCTGAATTGTCTTTTTTGGCAAAAAAAACACTTTTAATAGCCCTCTATTTTCAGTTTAATCATTGGCTTTCCCCGATAGCCAATGGAGGAACTCTCCTCTGGTCTCCTTCATGGTCCTGAAAGATATCGATATTAAAAACGCACATTCCGTGAGCGGAATATTTTCCGGTCGGCGGGGGCGGGGGGGGAGTGTAGATTTCTGCGCCGCGGGAGGACGTGACATCGGTCGGATTCGTCTTCGCGGTCAGCGACGTTGCCCCACGCCCCTCTCGCTTCTCCTATGATTAGGCACGTTCGTTTGCATGCTCCCGGCGCGTCGCGTACGTTAACGAGCAGTTTAGCCCACACTTCCCACGATGGCTCACGGACTTAGGACGCATTTTCCATGGGCGTCACAGATATCTTCGTGCAATTAAAACTGCAGCTGATAGTTACTCGCTCTTCTTCGAGAGAGCCGGGACCAAATGGGAGGGAAACATGTCTTGGGCGCCATTCATGCACCCCGATGCTCGCAATGAGAGACGTGGGGTCCAAATCATTCTGGAAAGACAGATTCTCCTCTCTCACCTCGTTTAATGTGAGCCACACTTATCTGTTTAAAGTAAACCAACATTTATGGGCTGCGACGGACGGGATAGTCGCCGGTCGTCATTTCGTTCGTGCCCTGAGAGCCCATTGGTAGTCAGGACGATTTACGCTCGAGAAACGTGCTCGCTCGTGATCGGAGTATACGAAAAAATCAACTTCCCACGCGTCCAACGCTTTAAGTGACAACACCACGGCGGTTTCACCTTGGCACCGGTGGCAGAGGAAGAACGGATTCACGACACAAGAAGAGAGGCAAAGATACTTCCTCCAAGCAATAGAGACGTGCATCCATAAACGTCAACTATGCACGCGCAGATAGCGATTCCTTTGTTTACCTATGTTTATTTTACCCCTGACATGGTGCCGTGCATGAGGTTGTCGTCGGCTCGGGTCGATACTGCCGAGTCTTATATGCGAACCTTTTGCTCGTAAATTCTGCTTGCCCCACGCATTCGCATTCCCTAAACGATTCGATCCCACCTCCAACTCCTCGAGTCATTGGCTTCATTGCACGTTTGAACGAGAATTTTTCTTCGTAAATTTGCAAATGCTTAATTCCACAGAGACGGCAGTCGTCAAAACTTGATGTACCAAAGAACACTCGAACGAGCCAGGGAACTAAAATTTGTTTCTTCCTTTAAAGACTGGGGCATTGCCGTCGAGCACCTCCGATAAGGAAAGCATCAAAATAATACCACTGTATGACGACACAGTTGTGTCCTCTCCTCGCAGAATCGGCGGCCTTAGACTTCCACGACCTGTGTATTTCCCGATGGTTCTTATTTTAAGCGTGGGGTGCCCGAGTAAGTTCCGATAAACCATAGACCGTCGACGTAGTCCACAGAGAAGTAATCAAATCGATTGCGCTCGGAGTGCCCATTAACCATCAACCAATTGTACGACCAAATCTTTCTCACATAAGTATTAGTGGAGAGAGCAGGAAATGATAGACGTTATCGAGGGCCCCTTTTACCATACATCAAACAATGCATTGGATTCCAAGAAACTGCGGGAGATGCCGCGAAAGAACCTTTTGACGGAGTCATTCGCTAATTTGCAATTTAAAATGCAACAATTTCAGAGTGCAAAAATCACTCGCCTTGACGGGGATCGCGGCATTTCCCGCAGTTTCTTGGAATTTGCCAGCGCTAAAATACCCCCAGTGGTGTTTTAAGTTAGCTTTAATATCGTGGATTGCGGCGCATCGCGCAGGATTACGAATGCTTGTGACATTGTTTGTACGGTATTTTGTCACAACATCTTATTCCTTAAAAGCCCACAAAATTTCGTTATATATTGGATAATGAATAAATTTGCGCATGTTTTTTTTCATACTTTCACAGTTATATTACTCTCAGTTATATTACACAGTATAACAATTACTCTCTCCTCGGAAATATTTGGTATAGGAGGCAAAGTTTGACAACAAATTCGCATTTTCCCAGAAAAAACGCACTCCGATAAGTTCCTGCGTTCAGCAATGGTAACGTGTTCCAGGCACCATCCTGTTATCACATTTGTAGGCTTCTTGTTTACTTCGGACGGTAAAGAGAGCGGGATAACATCGTCAGAAGATAGTGGAAGCCATTATTTTTCTTTTGAGAAGGACAAAATACGCATGTGCACGCTTCCCTAAGACAATTTTTACGTTCCATGATTACAGTGGTGAAGTGCCATTTAATTTGTTTACTTCCAAAGAAGAGGAAGAGCTGGCGAGGAGGAGGAGGATTTCTGTGATTAGAGCACATTGCCCAGGCTGACTATCGAGGTAGGTTAACTTCTATGATTCACAAAAACTTTGAAAGATAAAACACCCACGGGATCAATGCAAGAGCGACGTCCAATAAGCCTCCAGTATTGTCCACCGTAGCTATAACATGTACACTCACTGACGATTGTGTGCTCAGACCAATTGCCTCAGTGCCTTCCAAATTGAAATTAAGTAACTTCGCTAAAAATTCCTATGTAACTTTTTCAACCCTACGGCAGAATATTTACTCCCAGGTGTAAAAACCTCGGTAGATGACAGAACGCACAGGGAAGAGTACGTGGAGATTCGTCTATCAATCACCTTAACCGTGAAACAACACGAAATATGACCGCAATAATCTTGATCACACCAATTATAGACAAATCACGATATTGAGCAAACTTATTCTGTTTATAAATGTACTCGTAGTCACCGGGTTGACTTAGTAGGTAAGATTTTATTGGGGAGTAGTAGGTAAGATTTTATTTATTGGGAATCAGGACTTTCCTTACGAGGTGGCACAGAACTGATCAATCTCATCTGATTGATTGAAAATCATGCAAAGCTTTCTACTCAAACAGAAGAATCCATTCTTTGCATTGATTACTGCAGTTGGTCAATTCATTAATTTTTTATGGCCCCAAGATTCATTTACCTTAGGTGTACAAGAAAGTAGAGCAGTAAACTGTACTTTCTCTCTGGGTACTTTCTCTGTTGGTTGGTTTGAATGCAGAAACGCCATATCGTACAGTAAACATTAAAAACTCAACGCTGATTAGATATGATCAAACGTTCTTCCCCCACTTAATTCTTGCAACAGGAATTCGTTTTCACGCTAGAAAAATATTGATCCAGCTTATCATGAACGAAAACAGATGTCACTCCTGCAGCTTCATCTTTGATCAGGTATGAATCACATACCTTACAGGGTGAGACTGTCACAGATAAGACGGCCGTCTATAGCAAATTATCTATTAACCACTGTTGGACCAGAAATATTAACTAATACTGATATCATCGAGTAACCCATAGTTTCCTCTCGCTGTGCTCCACTAAAATCGGCGCTGCAATAAAATACGAAAATGACTTTAGTTGTATCGCCTTTACAATAACATTCCTAATAACTGTTCCATCCTGAATTTTATCCATGATATCAATCACTCTCATTACGACTCGCCCAAAAAATTGCCAAAAAGAGAACTAATCAAATATGCTGACATTTTGGTAACAACTTTCGACGCAAGCGCAATCACATTCCCTAACTTTTGTAGAAGAGCAACGCCATCTTCTTATTGAGGTCAGAAAATTCTCAGTTAACCCTCACAATATCAAATAATTATTTGCTGATTCCATCGTTTCTCTTTGAATGTTTTAGGAATTGTAATGAATGTTTAAACTGACTGGTAAATAAGGGCTTTACGTCCAAGTGACAACCGTAATCCAAATGCTATTTTCGGTTTCCCCATCGGGATTTCTAAAAAGAATCCTCCAAGTAATAACACCACCTTGAAAAGCCAAGGCTAATCACAAGCATGGCGCATAGTCAACGATGAAATAAAGGATGAAATATTTTAAGTCTAATTTGCATAATTAGGATATGAAAACAACGCGCGAAATGGAAACGTTTGAACTGCGTTCACATACCACTACGTATTATTTCTACGTTCATTCCTAGACTTCCCCGAGGCACCGAGATGGGACACAGGAACCGGATGTGGCCCAATTAAACCAAAAATCTATCCCAAGATATCGTTCTCATGCGTGCGTGTTCCTTCCCGTCGGCGAATGAAGCCGTTAAGCTGCTCTCCTCTTCCTTCCCTCCCCGTGCAAAAAAAGCGGGAAATCAAAAAGCGTGATTCTTTTCTTCTTCTTCGCTTTTTTCTAAAGGGATGCACAGGATGAGTGGTGACAACTGTCATGGGGCACATAAGCACTCAGTCTCAATCCAGGACGTGGGTTCCCATCGGATTTTCAAGCTGGAAGCGCCTTTTTGCTCTGGATGGAAAGGACTCGGACGAAATGAGATGCAGAGAGAGGCCAAGAGCTGGAGTATTTGGGGGAGAAAGCTGGGATCTATGTTCCTTGATAATTAAATGGCCCTTTCTTTTAAAAAATATCAAAAGAATTATTTCGAATAAAATTTACTAAATTGAACCCAATGGGTACTATTTATTAGATTTCATTGACGTAGATGCTTTCGTTTTACAGTGGGTTGTCCTGGAAATTCTTTTATATAATAAGAGAACTTGTATCAAAAACGTTAAATCCCCATACGTTAAGTTGTTCAGAAAGTTATATGATAATTGTTTCTGATCTGATAAGGGAGCCTTATTTTAGTACATCAAATGAAATGGTCGGTAGACGGTACAGACTAGATGTGTATCCTACTTTTGACGTGGCTTCTTCATTTCTTTTCATACGTTTTCATGTGAAATATAGTACAAAATTCTCGACCACAGATTTCCCAGTTTGATGTCGTTCGGGTTGCTAGGCATTTTTTGTTGAAAGACCAAACTAGCAACGGAAAATCACACGTTCCTGTTGCTTGAGAAAAATAATAATCGCCATCAAGGCTCGGTCGGACATGGAGGGGTCCGGGTTCGAATCCCGGTCAAGGCGAATGATTTTTACACTCTGAAATTATTGCATTGACATCAAGGTTAATTGAGCTGTATCAAATGCTGGGTGGTATCGAGATTCTCCTCGTTTCGCATTCATTTCTTTGGAATGAAAAGCACAGAATGCAGTAACGATCAAAATAAAATTTTGACCATGCCTCCGCAATTAATCGAAGTCAGTTGATGCATAATCGCACATTTTTTTAAATTAACAAAAAACGGTCAAAGCAAACTCACGACGGTACGATGAATGGGAAAAGCTCGCGCGAAAAACAAGCCAAACGAGATAAGGCGACACTAAACATCTGGAAGAACAAAAAGATATTCGAAATAAACTGTGCGGAAGATGGACGAAATACGAAGGATTGAGCTGGAGACGGGATGGAAAAAAATAAACGTTTTCGCTGGAATGCATGAATTAATGCGTCCGTTTCGTGCGTGACCTCCTCTCGAGAGGGTTGAGGGTTTGGAAAAATGGTTTTGGAATCCGGCCAGAGGAGAAGGCATGGGAGGGGATATATACTACATGGGGATGTAACGGGCGCGGCGGGCCAATCGCCGCTGGTGTGCGCGCGGATAGCGGGCTCGCGTGGCATTCCGGAGCCCATTAGGCCGCATACATGCATCGCGTGTGGTGATGGCAGTGGCGAAGGAAAAGAGGAGCCGTGAGAGGAGAGGGTGTGTGAGATAAAGGGAGCGGGGGATGGAGGAACGGCGGGAAGGAGGAGAGACTACACAGCAATGAGTTGCGCGGAGGGTGGCAAAAGGAGAAGGGGGAGATGGGAGGATGAAGAAGGACTCCGCGGAGAGAGAGGGAGGGTCGGGGGAGGAGGGGGGGAATGAGAGGACGGGACGCGGGGAGCGGCTGCAATTTCCACGATTCCTGTTTTGAGGAGACGAAAAAAAGAGGAAATGTGTACCGCACATCCGAGCGTCACCAGCGGGGGAAAGCAAGGGTTTGATGGCCGGGAGAGGAAGGGAATGCAACACTGAAACGAGGAGGATGGCGGTTTTAAGTTTCACAAAAAAATAGAAAGAAAGTGGAATATATTCTCGCATGCAAAATCAGCGCACTCATTCCTCACAGGACGTAACTGCACCGGTGTCGAGAAAAGCGAGTTTTAAGAGAACAAGGAATGGATTCCTTGACCACGCATACGAGTAAAAATATTTTAAAAATCGGAAAAATACGAAAATGGCGCTGACCATGGCCGTGACAGCAGAAAACAGACTTCCTGACACATCTGTACACGGAGTGAACATGTGCCTAAGGATGTAAACGAGTTTTTAAGCGCTCGAAGAAAGAACTTAAAAAGTTTCACCAACTGTAAGCAGGCGCTTCTCGAAGAATCTCTACCTCTACGAACGCAAATAAAAAAAATCCAGGCGATTGTTGAAAATTTAACTTCTTTGATTTCGTGCGCATTTCCGAATCGTCATTAATAGTTGTATCAGGAGAGTTTGCAATTTGGAATTCACATGATAAGAATTCCAGGCATTTTTAAGCAATTCGATCAAGTTAACGAATGGGAGACGGAAGAACAATAAACGATTGCTTTCATACATTTCTACCGCCCTAACTTTATCACCATAAAACGAATAAAGGAGGAGGCTATACCGATGGTAGTTACCCTTTTAAGTCCTCAGAGAACAATTTTCCTTCATTAAAAACACTCCCAATTCTGCAACCGCTACTCAATGTTCTGTTTTTTGAAGCAAGATGAAAGTGTCGTCACAAAACGACAACCAACGCGGATGGAGAACCCGTAAATGCAAATATAAGCAATAATAACTTTCATTTGAACATAAAGAAATGTCTTGGAATTATAAATGCAAAACAACCCAAAGAAATAAAACAAATCCAGTTAATGTGAAGTTTGAGTTGATAAGTGTAGAGTCAACCAACCTATCCAGTCATTTTAATTCCAACAACGGGTGGAATTCTCACTTCAGGGAACAGGGAGGAGGATCTATTTTTCGCCACTAGTTATTAAACAGAAAGATCTGGTGACCGGAATTACCCAAAAGAAATCACACAGCTTGGATGAACCTGAGTGACCCCGGGAGACGTCACCCAGAATCGAACCTGGGGGAGGGAAGGGATCGGGATGGAGCGGTAGTTAAGGAGCTGGCTTCTCACCCAGAGGACCCGGGTTCAAATCATGGATGCGGCAGATATTTTTCAGTGGTATCCAGATCCCTACTTGAGGTTCTTTGTGGAGAGCACTTTGAATGAATACGCCGTCCGTCGGATGGGACGTTAAGCTGCGGACCCTTTGGCGCCCTTCGTTAAGAGTAGGCTAATGCCGACGCCGGGTTTCTCTCCTCCATTAATCCTTTCCCATCCATCCCTAATGGCGCAAATGACCTCAGCTGTCCGTCGCCTCCCCTAAAACTACTACTACTCGAACCCGGGCCCGTCTAGCCGAGAGCCCGGTGCTCCACCCACTGAAATACCACTTCCCATGTTGGACTAACTATGAGTCAATTACCATGTCCACATTTTTTAACGGAAGATTGTTGAGGGTTGTTTAATCATCAAGAGGCCCGACACGACACTCCCTTGAGCAGTTCATAATCCCCTCCAGAGAGATCAAAATACGTTTTCTGTTTTATCTAAATCGAATCGCGCACACCATTCTGTCCTTTCCAAATCCTTTTTCACGAGGCCTTCCCCATATCTCATGCTGAAGATCATGGTTTAATTTGTGCATGCATAGCGCAGATGGCGTTTATGCAGCGGATATACAGATTCATTGTCGTACGGATACCGGCCTCTGCCGACCTGATCGCGGAATTTGGGCCGAAGGTTCACGCCCCTCGGGGATATCGGCACGAGTGAAGGGCCCAAGAGGACACCACTGGGGAGCGAACCGCTCGCTGATCTTCGTCGATTAATTATTATTATTGTTATTCAACCGAATGGGGTAGGTTTTGGATATAAACAGCCCAAGAAATTGTACAAAAAATACATCCACTTGCCTCTCCTGACAAAAATCACCACCTGAATGTAAATGCGCAAGTGAAAAAAAAGTAAAACGGTACCGATAGTAAGACTAGAAGCATTAAAAGAAATCGCAAATGTAGAGGAACCGTCCGTAAATGCGCTTGTATGAGAAATGCTAAATCAACACATTCGTCAGAAAATACAAAACCGATTTTTGTTCTTTTATTGCCTGTGGATTCGCATGATGGAAAAAGTTCGCGAGGAAAAAGTTGGCTTTTTTTGGACGGTTTCAAGATGTTCACAAAGCGATTTGAACGGGCAAAAAATCACATTTAAATACCCATGCATGAATATTAAAAGACGAAACTATACGCTGCTCAACATATGCTAAATCCTCTCCTCAGGGCGATATCATTCCTCAGGGCGATACTAAGACATCAAAGAGATTAAATAGCATCCCCAGAAAGCAGACCGCAGAGAAGGTTTTAGAAGAGGATATAATTTCCGTAGTAGTAGTTAACTGCCGAAGTTTAAAAAATAAAATACCGGAATTTCACCATCTCATTCATAGCACAGAGTCGGATATCATTATAGGAACTGAAAGTTGGTTAACAGATGACATCGCAGATTGCGAAATATTTCCCAAGTCCTTCATAGTTTATAGAAACGACAGAAAAAATAGAGCCGGAGGAGGAGTGTTTATTGCGGTTAAGAACTCTAACGTCAGTAGAGCCGAGTTATTTCCTGATAGCTGTATAGAAAGTGTATGGTGCTCAGTGAAAACACCCAGATCGAAAAGAATATATATCTGTGCGTATTATAGACCACCCCACGTTAGCATTAACTCAATACCAGACCTAAAAAACAGATACAACGCTTTACATCCCACAACAGTGAGCATAGCCTAATTATCGGAGGTGATTTTAATATTCCCACAATAGATTGGGATTCGTACAATTTTATAAATGGAGGTAAAGACAAGGATCTATGCGAGTCCCTCTTATTCGCGTTCACCTCGAATTCCCTACATCAATTAGTCACTTCACCAACAAGGGGAAAGAACATTCTTGATCTGTTAGCCACAAATATACCCGAAAAGGTCTTAAATATAGAAGTTGTTGACGGAATCAGTGATCACAGGGCTGTAAACGCTAAATTTTCTCTAAGTGTAGATAAAGTCAACAAACCTAAGAGAAAGGTGTATTTGTTCAATAAAGCGGACTATGATGGCTTAAAATGTGAATTAAAAAGTTCTTTTTTTATATTTGACGAATTAAGCAAAACTAGTAGTGTCGAGGATACTTGGAATAATTTTCTTAGGATAACACGTTCAGCAATACAGAGGTTCATACCTAGTAAATATATAAAAGAGAATAAGGAACCCCGATGGTACAACTCTGAAGTACGGAAATCTCTTAGGCGGCAAAGGGTGTGCCATGCCAGAATGAAAAATGCAGTTAAAGATTCCTCCCCTGATAAAATCAACGAAACCATACAGAACTACAAAGCATCTAGGTCCACTGCCAAGAAGGCTTTCCGGAAGGCGCTAGCGGAATTCAAAAGGAAAAAATTAGGCGAACATTTGAACGATAACCCAAAGATGTTTTGGTCCTACGTCAGGGAAGTGCAGGGAAACAAGTCCACCGTAAACTCATTGAATATCGAAAAGGGGGATAAAGTAACGAGTAGTTTAGATAAAGCCAACATATTAAACTCATTTTTCCAGAGTGTTTTCAACATATCCTCACAAAATACACCCGAGAACCTTCCGAAAATATTTCAGCATTCAATGGAAGCAATCAATATTTCCACCCGCGGAATAGAATTACTCCTTAAAAACATAGACCCCAACAAATCTCCGGGACCTGATGAGATACCGGCACGTGTGTATAAAGAACTGTCGGCTGAAATTGCCCCATATCTAGATATAATATTTAAGAAATCATTAGCAGAAGAAAGCGTGCCAAACGGCTGGAAGGTAGCTTCGGTAACACCCATATTTAAAAACGGAGACAGGGAGGACCCCAGTAATTATAGGCCAATATCGCTGACTTCCATTTCCTGTAAGATTCTTGAACACATCATTGTTAGTTCCATGATGAGGCACCTCGATAGCCAAGATTTATTAATTAATAACCAACACGGCTTCCGTAAGGGTAGATCCTGCGAAACTCAACTCGCACTTTTTGTACATGATGTATTAAACTCCGGTGAAAGTAATATTCCAGTTGATGCGATATTCCTAGATTTTAAGAAAGCTTTCGATAAAGTCCCTCATTGCAAATTACTGGCGAAATTGGAAACCTATGGAATACACGAAAGTATTATTAACTGGATTAAACAATTTTTAAGTGATCGTGTCCAAACAGTCGTCCTGGACGGTGTATCATCCGATACTGTCAAGGTCACGTCGGGGGTACCACAAGGAAGTGTCATAGGCCCCCTCCTTTTCCTTATTTACATAAATGACCTCAGTACCGTAGTTAATAGCAAGCTCCGTCTTTTCGCCGATGATGCAGTAATTAATGGGGACATCCGAAGTCACGAAGACAGAGTCGTGTTAGCCAACGACCTAGATGCAATTCAAAATTGGTGCGATACATGGCAATTGGAATTGAATTTTAAAAAATGCGTAGTAATACATTTTTGGGAAAAGAGTAATTCCCTCCCTTATAGTTACAAAGTGAAACAAACCAAAATCGCGAGGGTAGATTCCTTTAAATACTTGGGTGTAACAATTACTCACGATCTGTCCTGGGGAAAACACATACGAGAAATATGCGGTCGTGCTAATAAAAAATTGGGATTTGTGAAAAGAGTGCTAGGTAAATGCGACGAAAAGGTGAAAGAACGATGTTTCCTTGCCTTGGTCAGGCCCCACCTAGAGTATGCTGCCAGTATATGGGATTCTCACAACATAAATTTGGTTTCGGAATTAGATCGAGTTCAGCGGAGGGGGGCTAGATTTGTCAAACATTGTTATGACCAACTCAGCAGCGTATCCACTTTGTTAGACAGTTTAGGTTGGGATTCTCTTACACAGCGGCGTTTCCAATATAGATTAAACTTATTAAAAACATTTAAAGATGGGCCCTTTTCCGATGACATCAAGGATATAATACGAACCCCAACGTATTACGGTCGAAGGGATCACGAATATAAGACTAGAGAAATAGACTGCAAGACTGACAGATTTAAAATGTCATTTTTTCCAAGAACGATAAGGGAACAGAATGCTCGTAGTCGAAATTCCCCAGGACTTAGTTCATTACAATAAGTATTAACGTACAGGTTAGGGACTTCGCGAGGATGTGTATACATGTGTGTATGTATGTATGTATATGTATGTGTGTATATATACATATATATATGTATATATATATTTTTTTTCCTACAGGTTCCCCCCACCTTTCCTCACCTAACTCCCAACCCCCTCAACCCTTACCCTTCCCTCATGGTGCTACACCCCCTGCCACACACCTTTTTGGTGGCTCGCAGGGTACTTATGTAGATGTAGATGTAGATCATTGAAATTAACACATGGACGATATCAATTGAGTTCCTTGAGCGAAGGAAGTCTTTAAAAAAAAAGAGTCATTTCAGAGAGGAAATATGGGTTTGTTTTACCCCCGTCCCAAATGATCGTAAAAATATCGGTTGTTCGCCTGAGTGAGGGGTCGAGGGAAAGCAGCGCTTATTTCCTCCCGCGTCGCTGAACCGCTGAGACGATGAGGCAGTTAACGAAATTAAACGACAGCAATAAGAATGAGGCGTACACGATTTCCTCATAAATGCAACGGGCCGTAACGGCCACCGTCGCTCTTCGGACGGCTACAACTCATTTCGGCGTGGCGGGGGGTGGCGAGGGCGAGGCGGTGTGCTTGGCACTTCAATCTCCGGGGGTGGATCACAAAAGACTCGAAGATAGAAGGGGGAGGAGGAGTGCTGGTAACACACTTTGACGTCCAGTATGGCCTCAAGAAGTCGTAGATCAGCCGTCGGTCCCCACATGGACAAGATTCCTCACTTAGCAGAAAGAAGGGAAACGGATTATCCTCCCCGCTAAGGGGAAACGGGTGCGAGTGTGTATGGAAGGGTCTCCCTATCAATCGCTATTTTCCCGACTTCCTAACACCCGTGCCAGACGCACCATGCATCCATCCCTGCTTTTCAGAATCCTCCGCGCTCAGCCTCGGGAGAATACATCGGTCAATAAACGTGGAATAATGAGTCGCCTAGTTTATTTATCGCTATTCAGCGACCGAATCAATTCGAACTACGAGGCGTATTCTTAAAGTAAGTACCGTTTGCTTATATTTAAATATTGGCGCTTCAGAACACAGTTTTCTCCTGCAGCGCCATCTACTGATTCATTGAGAAGCTATAGCAGCATTTGTTTTGTTTCAGAAGTCGTTTGCTCGTCCGTGCATGCAAACAACAATATCCGCGACAATCGTTGATCCCGCCAGCTGTGAAGTGCGTTCTGTCATACGATTCTTGTATGCAAAAGGATTGTCGGCTGCTGAAATTCATCGGGAATTATGCCTAGTTTATAAACCTACAGTTATGAGTGAAGGACAGGTTAGACAATGGTGCTGTGATTTTAAAAATGGACGAACAAATGTCCATGACGAAGAGCGAAGTGGTAGGCACAGTATTCTGACCGATGAAATTGTTTCGCAAGTGGAACAAAAACTGCGACGTGATCGTCGATTGACAATTAATGGCCTGGCTGAACAATTTCCTCAACTTGGACGCACTACTGTCTACAATATTGTTACGGAAAACCTCGGATACCACACATTGCGTGCAAGATGGGTACCGAAAATGCTCACCGACCACCACAAGGAGCAAAGAATGTCCAGTGGACGAGAGTTTTTGGGTCGTTGGGAACTCTTTAAACCACCCACCGTACAGTCCTGACCTTACACCCAACGACTACTTCCTCTTCTTGCACTTGAAACAGTGGTTCGGTGGACAACGTTTCGAAACCGAAGAGGAACTTAAGAATAGCGTTGTCGGTTGGTTCAACCCTCAGGCGGCGAGTTTCAATGCAGAGGGGTTAAAGAAGCTGGTGCAGCGGTACGAAAAATGCTTAGAAGTGAACGGCGATTATGTAGATAAGTGAAGTAGGTTTGTAGCTAACTAAAAGTGCCAATAAAATGTGTTTCATATGAGTATATTTTTTCCTGTGACCAAACGGGCCTTACTTTATGAACACGCCTCGTATATCATTTATTCGCCTTAGTCCGAAAATAGAACTTTTTGGCCTTTACATCCGACAACAGAACAGTAACAACAACAAATGCACCCAAGCTCTAGGTGGAAAAAATCCCACCCTCGACCCTTGGATTGGCAGACGAGGACGTTACCCCGCCGCCACCGGTGCCGGCCATTCCAGTACGTCGATACCAAAATAACAATAATAATAGTATGACAATTAACGCATTCAGGCATATTCCCCCAATAACTTTCATTTTGATTATTTTTGACATTTTTTGATTGATTTTGATATTTTCGACCAGAATCGAGCCCAGGACCTCCGCATGCGAGTTGATTAACCCGCCCCCACCGGGGCAAAAACAAATCCACTTTTGTCATTGCTGATTCTCAGAAGAACACTATTCGTTTCATTACAAAACAAAATAAAACTAATGAAAGCATTTCCTGCAGAATGCCGAAACAGCTGTAGTTGCACGGTTTATATTCAAATCATGTTTGCGATTATTGATGTGCCTGACCGTCTATTAACCAAAAACCCACGAGAAGGAAGAATGCAGCGACCCGGTGGATTTTTTCATCTCATCGTATCATTTTCTCCCCATCCTATTTCTCATTTTATCTCTAGGAGTTCTAATATACTTAATTCCTAGCTCATGGGTGCAGTCGGCATTTTTGAACTTATTGAATCAAGTTTAGAGCCTATGGTTGGTGCGGTGGCCAGTGCACCGGATTCACACTCAGAGGGTCGGGGTTCAAATTCCAGTGGTGGCGGAATGGCGACATTTTTCAGTAGTGTTCCTATCCTCACTCAAGAGTTTTATGTGAAAACCATTTCAAGTGGTGCACGCCTTCCATCCTTCTTCCTGAAATCCTACCTCTCCCAGTAACCAACCTTTTCCTAGTGTATAAAATACAGATTCAGGTGTGATATATTGGTCCAGTTCCATAATAGCAGAGATGAAGACTACTACAATTTTCCACTAAATGAAAATTTATTCACCAGCAGTTTCGATGCACAACGTCATTTTCAAGTCTTCAAGCACTTGAAAATGATGTAACGCATCGAAACCGGTCGTGAATAAATTTTTATATGGTGGAAAACTGTAGAAGTCTTGATATCTGTTATTAAGATCATCAAGTCAAGTATCACAAATGATCTAAGCAATCAGTCGTCCCCCAAATAGCCTCTACTGCCTATAGGTAAGTTCATATTTCTTGTTCATCTATTGTTAAATTCCTCCAATCGTTTCATAATGCATAATATTGATTTTATAATTGATTGTTTTTGTAACAATAGTACCCGTTTTATGCGTTGTTGCATTACTTGTAATTGATTTTACCTTTCAATCGGGATTACTAAAGGGATCCGTAAAATTCAAAGAATACAATTACGACGACCTTACAATTCATTGAGGGGACAACGAGCAGCCCATGCACTGCGCATTGGCCTCGAATATTACAATGTCCATTATCTTCGGCACGAGTAGGTGATATATAGTATAGTAGTAATCAATCGAGTAACTAAACAGTATCACTCCGTTCTACGCTAATACGTACTTTATCGTGACCATAGACATCGGACACGAGAACATCTTGATTGCTGATTGAATGCTGATTGTGATTCGCTTGCGCCTTTGTTTGCACTTCAAATACCGAATATAGATAACATTTCATGATGATTCGTCAACCGCATAGATATTTGTAACTGCAATCAAGGGCAAGAAGTAACAATTAGAATTATGAATGAAGAAAAGAAATTACTATAATAGTTCGTAGAAATAAATCGAGAAGCATCTATTGATAAGGTAGGACTTAGAATTTTAACGTTACTTAGAAATAAAGAGACGCAAAATATTCCAGTAATTTATCTGGATCCATGGAAAACCTACCACTGATTTGCAGACGGTGCGCTATTAATTATACTATAGCGGTCACAGTTGAGGATTACAGTTTAATTATCGCGTGAGGAAACTAAAGAAATAGGAATCATTAAGAGCATATAATAATGCATATAGCAGGGTTATGGAAGATAAAATTTTGACGTGGTAATATTTATTCCTAAGTGAGGCAAGGCTTCGGAATTGTCAGAAATGTGAATGTAGTTATTTCTCCGACATGATTCACAGAAGAATGCAAACATTCTCAAATGGCTCAACAGAATAACTCCAGACGTTATAATTTTTCCTTGGAATAATTTAAAAAATGGTTTTTGAATGGAAAAGGGAGCAGACTCAATTACTTCCTACGGACTCTACACAAAGATATAAAATCACTCCGCTTGATGGACTTTTTCAAGTTTTTGTCCGGTATTGCCATCAGTCTGTTTCACATGAATAATCGATTTTTTTCTAAATTTAAATCATATAGCTCAACCGGAAGCTTGCAAACATTTATTTGGGTCACCGAGTGAGTGGGATGAATTTTTTAAAGCCATCTTTTATTCGTTTACACTGACCGTCTAGCATCCAACCGATGTCATACGTACGCACCTATCGATCAACTCACATGCTGGACGAATTCCCGTGGAAACCGCACGAATATTAGGTCCGGAATGCGACCCTGCCCTGCCAACGTTCCCGTCTCCCTCCCCTTCCTTCTTCACTCCCTCCAGCAAAGTCATCGCGTCCCTCCCAGGACACGTTTCGCAGCCCTGCACTCGGCCCGACGACGCCCAAACATCAATGGCGCTCGAGTGAGCTTGCCCTTGAGCGGGCAGCTCGCGTCTGGAGCGTGACGAGATGCACGCGCCGTTCCCAGCTTGAATGAACTTCTCCAGGAGCGAGGAGCTCCGGTTTATAATTAAACTGAGAGCAAAGACGAAAAAGAAATTTCACCAGCCGTAACATGGAGCAGAAATGGCTGACTTGACAATGCAATGGCGCCGAGAAGGGATGGGTTAAAAAAAATAATTATGCACGAATCGTTGGTCCCATTTAGTAATAATAATTACACACTTTGAATTGAACTAAGTAATGCTTAATATGGATCTACGCACAAAATGGCTCGTGTACATAGACGACATAAGAGGATCGGTTTGGTGCCGTAGCTAATGTAACGGTTTCCCACCCCGAGGGCCTGGGTTCGAATCCCAGAAGTGTCAGAAGTTTTCATTCGTACCCCGATCCCATCCGGGTACCGGGTTAGGATGCCATCCGGAGAGTACCTCAAGTGAAGTACGCCGTCTGTGAGATGAGACGTTCTAATGCGTAGGCTAATGCCGACGCCGGGTTTCTCTCCACCCTTCCTCTACTCCTCGAATCTTCTACCCCTAATGGCACAAATGACCATTTTCGTTCGCCTCCCATAGCAACTACTTATACTTTTATAAAAGGCATTACCAGCTTAAGTGCTGACATACCCACGTGTACTATGCAAGTATTTTCAGTTAAATGGCGGACCCTACGGGAAGATTTGGTAGTCATTTCGCTTCAAAGAGGAAAAGCATGTTAGTGACAATGAATACTAGAAATATTGGAAGAAAACAGAAAGAACATTTTGGTGGACTTTTTAGATTTCCGCAAACGCAAGAGGATACGCACAATATCGTATAAAACAGCTATGACGTCGGGGAAGTCAATTTTACCTGAAAACCATGATGTTAATGATTCCATAAAAAAGCACCTCTAGGATTTTAATACAGGGCATAAAATTAGTTCATAGAAGGGATAATTCTTCCGCGAAAAAACGTCCATTTTTATGTATAATTGGTAAAATTGGCGTTAATTTTACACACAGTGTCTCATACGTAATTATAACTCAGATGCACAGTCATTCAGAAAGTTAAGCATTGAAAACGACAGTTTCAACAACAAAAAAGAATAATTATTATTTAAGTCGTGTCCGACATTTAACATGAGCAAGGATGGAATGTAACATTCGTCACTGAATTGAAATATTATTAACTTATATTCAATGAATTTGTAAAATTTTATCTATTTATATCCGGTCAAATAATTTTTCAAATAACGAAGAATGACCTCTTGGCTACAACAGGTTTCTTAACTTCTATTCTCCCTTCTCGGAAGAATACGTGAAAAGGAACGCGATAGGGATGAAAGGAAGCTGATGATAGGAGAAGGACTAGAAAATGCAACGGATAACGAAGGAGAGAGAGAGAGGGAGAGTGGAATAAGACGCGGAAAATAAAGGAAGACGCCCCATTAACAGTTATGTTGACACGTTTTTCGTGTCTCGCTTTTTTTCCCAACTTCTTCGCTTGCGGCGCATCGATTTAAATACGGCCTTTTCTCATGGTGATGCGAGATCGGCTACCCTAACGAGGAAGAGAGGCGGAAATGGTAGAAATTCTTTCGACTGGAATGGTTAACGGTGAGAGAGTGTGGTGAGAGTCACGCCTCTTCGACCAGCTAGAGGCAATAATGGAGTGCGTAAGTGGCATCGTCGGTGTTTTGTAGGTCGCGGTAATTTATGAAAATCTGAATAAATAAAATACACGGAACGGAATGAGACGACAGTGGGCGACATGACAAGGTTGAGCCCTAAAAAAAATGAAATTAGCAACTCGGAGGGGGAAAAAAACAAACATGTCCATGACGTTGGGTGCAGACGTGTGTGTGTATGTTTGATGATTTTCCTCGACGCGAAAGCCGCTCCGGCTGAAAAGCGACACTTTTAAAAAACCCGCTGCGTCACTTAAGTTGAAAATGTACTCCGTTCGTGGATGCACGTCCTCGTTTGTCGTCTTTCATTGGGCAGACTAAGTAACGTTCATTTCTCAAGCCCCCAAGGCGTTTGGAGAATGGGATTCGTGACAATAGCCGCTCTGAAATTAGTGGAAACGAAGTCGAGCGACGCGAGGAATTTCTCTGATTCGCTCTAACTAGAAGAAGGGTTCTTAGGGATCTAATTCAACGCTACTGAAAATGCATTCTGAAATATGAGCTTCCCGAGGTGCTAATTAGACGAAATGCGCTCTATCCACATTAACAAGATTACTATTTTCTCAGCATCCTTAACAAGTCCTCCATTCCACATTTTGGTATGGAACAGAACAGTTTTCCTTCACCACTTTCCTCGAGCTATTCATGAAAAGAGTTGGGAACCTAATCGATGGGAAAAATCTCGGAGAACCAACTCATTGTCGCCTTTTTAATTAGCACAATCTCGCGTTTATCAAAATTGCAAATCCACTGCTTGAGTTAATAAACTACTGGAAAAAACGCACGTATTCCACAATACGTAAAGAGCATGGGAGGCATTTGAGCTTCGTGGCAACTGACTACTTATATCTTTAGAAATCTTAAAGACACTTAATTTACAAGTCGGAAAAAAATTAAAAATCGCAAAGATATTCGGTTTAAATGTAGGTGCATGTGTATGCTTGTTGGTAGTTTGTGTGTTTGCACGTCCGTGGGGTGAAAGGATTCTTGCACGAATGCATACCATGTTTGGTTTGTGGACTATAAATTTGTGGCTTCTCTATGCGGTTTTTTTTCTTTCTAAATTACGGTTCGTGCCCTAACAGCCCCCGCCACACGCCCTTGCGGGGTATTGAGTAGATGTAGATATCGTTGATTCCCTGTGAGATCGGGTTTTTTGATAAAATTTGAGCATTTGTTTAGGTGAGCACTTCTTTCGAAATATAAAGGACATCATGCTTTCAACTCCCCACACATTTGCCAAAATTTTTAAATTTCTTCTCTTTTCATTTTTATTCAATTTCAAATTCAAACGACAAGTTGGCCGGCACGTCTGTCGATGCCATTTATGCGGAATATAACAAAAAATTTGATCTGACATTCCATGAGTATAAAGTAGCCGAATATTGGAGGAGTCATCCAGAACCTCCTCATCCGGAAGCATCTTTTGAAAAAGTTCAATGCTCTTCTCTTCATCTGGACCGGTTCAACTCTCCCAGAGGGTAGGAAGCGTATTTTTTTCGTAACTATATATCACTTCGTAGACTCGTAAAAACTCTGATATGGAGCGTAGCTATGTACGGCGCGGAAACGTGGTCGCTAAAGCAGGAGGATAGACGTAGATTGGAGGCTTTTGAAATGGGGGCGTGGAGAAGAATGGAGAAGGTGAAATGGACCGAAAGGAAAACAACTGAGGAAGTACTAGAGATGGTGGGTGAGGAGAGGGGTTTGTTGAGAGAAATCGTATGGAGGCAGGATAAATGGATGAAAGGCGATTTGAGCGGTAGTGGAATGTTGAAGAAGGTAATAGAGGGGAGAATGTTGGGCAAGCGAGGTAAGGGCAGGAACAGGATAGGGATGTTGGACGGGATGGAGGGAGGAAGTACACCGAGATGAAGAGGGACCTGATATAGATTAGTTTGATAGGTGGGGAGTCACAAAAATGTTTATTTGATAGTTGTGTCCATCCAAAAACCTACCTTAAACGGTAGATTACCACATAATAATAATATCACTTCGTAAGTATCTCTATCTCACTGAGGTAGTCTTATCAGTGTAGCCACCTGAGATTTGAGCGACAACCAGGTAAAATCTACAGAATGTGTAAATAGGCATATGAAGCCATAGAAATATTTAACGCCCTAACATTTAACAAGATTAAAGCTTCGACAAAACTGAAAGACAGGAAATATTGTGTACTAATACATAACTTATGCCGTGCAAGAGAACAGTTTCGTAAGAATGCATGGGATTTATAACAATAGCGGTGTGTCTGTTCTCGGTAATCAGTTACATTTAACTATAATTGATGATACAGGGTTCGTCCGGAAAAAAAAGTTTATGATGCTCATTGTCTTTTTTGACAAAAGGGGAGTCGTCCACTACGAATTTGTACCTGAACGACAAACTGTTAATGCTGCATTTTACGTCCAAGTGCTCGACAGGCTTCGAAAACGAGTCGCCCGCGTCCGGCCAGCGATCAACCGTATGACTGACAACCTGAGCGACAATGCGCCGTCTCACACCGCGCTTGTCGTGTCGGACTTCTTGGCCAAGCACGGCGTGGCAACGCTGCCGCACCCGCCCTACAGCCCGGACTTGGCACCACCGGATTTCTTTCTGTTCCCGAAGATAAAGAGGAGTTTGAAAGGAACGCGATACGGGACTTTGGACGCCGTCAAAGAGGCCGTGACGATGTGTCTTCGAGAGGTTTCCGATGATGCCTTCGCGGGAGCGTTCCAGGAATGGGAACGCCGCTGGAACAAGTGTATCGACTCACAAGGGGCCTATTTTGAGGAATATTAGCTTAAGATATGTAAAAGTGTAATAATTTTTTTTTCCTGAGCTCAGTACACTTATTTTCCGGACGAACCCTGTAACAAAGTTGGCGAAAATGAAAAACTCTCCTGAGTCATACGCAACACTGTCGCAGGTAGGAGAAATATCTAAACCAAAATCAACACGGCAACCAAATAATTACATTTTTCTGTCGTAACTTATGTGTTTACGTGAACTTAATAAAAAATCACATCCGGTTAAGCCACCTTCATTATGGTGTTTATTAGAATTAGTTTGAAATATATTTTTTGCGACCTGAATAAGGAAAAATTGTATAACCTGGTTTAAGATTTTTATGGATGCCCAAATACAGAGAAAAACAATTTTATTTTCACAATGAAAAGTAAATTAATTACAAATCCTGAATAGTTTACCGTGTTGAAATAACCTTGGTAGTTTCCATCGCTCCGCAGCGTCATCAAATAATTAATGACGGTATCATATCATAGATATGACGTAAATAATTTATAATTGCATCGCAATATTTATCTTGCACCCAGCCATAAAATTTAAGCTACCTTAGAGAGCATATAAGAATGTTACAAAATACAAAATCACCGCTGGATATAATATTATTTTATCGATATAGTTTCTTGTGTCAAAGATATAATGGACCTGTTTGAAAACCTTTGTGCACCGATTCCGATAACCTTTTGCACTACTTATTATTCACAAAATGCTTTGCGAAAAAAGGAACTTTTTTCCGAACAAAACCAAAATTAATTAAATTATTTATTAAATGACATGGCATACAAGGCGTAAGCCTTGCATGCCATGTCATTTAATCTTTCAAGTTATAACTGGCAAATATTTCCCTCGTGGAAAAATACTTCAGGGATACATACATCTACAAAATGAAGCATCTAGTTAAAAAAAATTTCTGAAGTAATCTCTTTAAAAAAAGAATAATGGGTCTACATCATTTGTGGCACATGTGCTCCGGCAGCTGCGGTGGCGCGTGTAGCCGACTTGATCATCGCCGAGGACTGCCGAGAAATCTCGAATGGCTTCAACACTTCAACATGTATGATAACTGCACCTGCAGAGTGCGTTCTTATTTTTCGACGTTTTCCACCCGAACGACCTGATTCGAGGCTCGCGAGGCAATTCGTACAATTCGTTGACGGAAAATTGAACCCCTCGGCCCAAGATTTCCATTTATTTATTTTTTTTTTACAGGCGAAATCACCTGGATGGAAAGTTACGGACGCAAATGACGCCAATCACCAATTTCAACCGCTGCACTACCACTTCGCACTTGGATAAGATATAAAAATACGTCCGCTGCCGCAATCGTAAAAACGTGAAATATCTCCGTCGTTAAATAAAAGTACCTTGTGTTGAGCGTTGAGTGAACCGAGTTTCCACTTCTAGGGTTTTTTAAGATGGAATATTACTTCGCCTTCCATACACTATCCTGGATTTTTTTCCTGAATATTTACACGTGATGTAAATTATTCATCATTTTTATTTTCCATATTCCATCCTCCTGGGTGGCATTTCTTGGGCAATCACGTTTTTGAAGGTCAAAGATTTTGGGTATTTTCACAAGGTATGCCGTTTCCTTGAGTCGGGATTTTGCGACCGGATTTTCCGCCTTAGTTTTTACCTGCGAAATATTGATTCTTCGAACTCACAAACGCTAGGAAAACGATGCCGCACCTGAAATGCGCAGGTGGAACGAAATGAAAACTGTCCCCGTGCATAACGTGGTAGGCTAGAGACGGCAATGGGAAAGTTTGCCGAATAATAGGAAGTCTTTTAAATCCCGTTAGAGAATGACCTCATGACTGTTACTGAATAATTTTATGATGTTTGAAGGACTGATGGAGAGAAAATGAATAGCTGTGTGCTCAATTTTGGCGAAGTAAATGAAATGGTACATGGATATTAGATCCGTTCTCAAATCGAACAGCGTCTATCGTGAGCTTCCGACACAAATCGTTAATTTCCGTCGCATCCCGAAAATAAGTAATAAATATTAATTTTTAGCATCAAACAAAAATATTAATTACAACGAAAACTATATCACATGAAAACGCTTTATGCAATGAACATAAACCAATTGCTGAGTAAGATCAAATATTGATTTTGCACATCCTAAATTATTAAACTGTATTAAAATGAGCATAAAATGCGACATTCATTCTATATTTTTTAGGAAAATTCCCTACTTTTCGCCCATCCGTTTTTTAGACGCCTGCTAATGCACGCTCATGAACTTGCATGAAGCGGAGATGGAGGCAGAAGGTCGATGGATGAACTTGAATGGTTAACTCGAATAAAATGGAGGCAGAGGGTCGATGACAAGTAAAAAGAACAGGGGCACATGCACAATTAATGAAAAAAAACCTTAAGGTTGAAGAATGCCCTAAATGTAGGACATTCAGGAAACTATAGTGGGGCACACTAAAGAGTGAAAAAAACAACGCTGCGAGGTTGAGTTGACGCGTTTTTCTTGGGAATGAAAGAGACAGATGAGTTCAAGCTGAGCATCTCCTCTCTCTCTTCCTCACCCACTCCCCGACAATTTTGCTAATGAGTCACCCTTTGGATACGCCTCAAGAAACACCCCCCTTCATTATTTCTCCACACTCACACACACAGCCACACACACAAACATCACCGAGGGGTAAAAACGCCTCACTAATCCGGTAGCCGCACACAAAATGTGCCTTTCCCTCGCTCACCCTTCCTGGAGGACCTGGTGAAAAATACTGTCCGGGGTTACTTTTGACGGAGCGAGGGCATCAGAAATACGAAGCTTTTCCTCTAATTGATTTCGAATGATAAGGAAATAATTTACAAACGAGGAAGAATAAAAAAATACCTACTACACTTCTTTCGGACGTGTTGTCTCGACTGGTTCCCCCACTGACTCTATGGTTGCGCGGTTCAAATGCGCCTCCGACATGAGTTTTGCGCGATGCGATAATGGGAGAGAGATGTGTGCCCCATGCAACATGACCTCTGACGTAGGAGCGGCGCCGGACCGGTCAGGTCGATCGAGGTTGCGTATTCCCGGCAGACTGTGGCAAAGGAGGTGAAAGGGGGCACCGAAGAGGTTTCATCCCATGGCCGACAATGCCAAAAGAGCGACATGAAAACCAAAATATCCGTCACTATAGAACCTGGTAAGGCTGCCATGGCTACGTTAAATCTCTCGTGATGTGAGCATGAGCGAAACCGCCGCTCTGATGCACTTGGTCATACCGTGTGAGCCATGACCTGCTACGTTTACGACCGCGACGTTTAGAGCCAACGCACGCTAATTTAGATTTCTCTGTACTTGCGATGCTTGTCAATGACTGAAGATTATAAATTAAAATATTCACTTTTAAAGCATTAGAGATTTATAATCTGATTGACCTGAATGCCACTCTCAAATTAATTAAAATAATATTCCAACATGGCAATTTGTATGACGAATACTCACCATACGCTGGTCAGGATGATTAGTAGTCAAACGTTTTATTACTTTACATTTATCAAATAGTTATGGATTTTTGAAATTAAGTGATTGTCAAAAACACGCTGGAATGTAATTGACATTCTCAATTAAGAAATCTCATTCCTAATATTCTCTATCTTGTGAACACTGTTTCACGCTTCCATTCCACACAACCTATTTTAAGAGTTTGATGAAACCATGAAAGGTTCCATTATTAAACATTTTTATCAATCCACCAACAAAAATCAACCCAAAGGTTGGTTGTTAGGGTATAAGTGAGGGTAGAGATCATTCTCTACCAAGAAGTCAGCGTTGTGAAAGTGACATCTTCAAGTAAGGGGGGAGGCGAGTTCCTTTTCTTTCCATGCCACTGTTCAATCTCCGAACTCCATAAGTGCTAAACACCATTTAATCCCACCGTCTGGAGTTTTAAATGGTGTAATCCGAAGGATCAACACCTGGGCTAAAATACAGATTAAGTGGTGGTGCCAGGGGGTGGGAGTTGGCAAGGGTAAATGGTACATTCCCTTTCCCTTTTCCCCAATAACCCTTTCATAATTTGATATTGCTTCTACTCTTTTCCAGGACATTATTTCCAATTTTCGAGCACCCAAAAGCAGAATAAATTTGATTAACAACTGATGTATTTCAATTAGTACTTTACTCATCGGTATTCTTTGCCCCTATTCAACGATGTGGTCAGGATGTTGTCCCAGATAGCCGATATTGGATGTACTCCTGCCCTCGGAGCTATAGCCAAACCCCCAACCAAAAACCCTACCACGTCCCAGAATATTTTTATAATACTGATTACTAGAGATAACAATGACTGATAATTATGAGAATTTGATCATGAGAAAAACAAATTTGCAGAGAATTTGAGTTGCTATAAATAATTGCATCTTAAAATTTTCATTTATGCAGAGGTGTGAAATGTAATGATTAGCATTTGAAACAAGACTTATACATTTCGCAGAGAGTAGTATAGAGCCCTTGGCGTGGGATTGAGGCACAATTTCGGAATCGAGATGGTGTGGCGGTTGATGAAATGAACTTCCAGCCAGAGGGCCCGGGTTCGAATCGACGGAAGATTTTTTCTTGGGGGAACCCGATCCCTACTTGACGTAATTTGTGCACTTTAAGTGAGTACGCCATCCGTCGAATGGGACGTTAAGATGGAACCCTTGGCGTTTCTTAAGGAGTATGCTAATGACTACGCCGGGTTTCTCTTCACCCTTCCTCCATTTCCATCAATTCCTACGGGAGCAAATGACCTAATAACTATTACTAATGTAGTACAATTTATTCGGCCATCTCATTTCAACGGCCCCGCCTTCGGTGTTCTAAATAGACAATTGGAATAGTTTTATCTTTCGGTTCGAAAAAATTCTGTACTCTGTGCAACAACAAGAAAAATACTGACTTTTCACGGACGATTACAAAAGAATGCTCGTTTTGTTTACAAAAGTAGGATTCAATACATGAGATTAGGTAATGAATTGACACGTTGCAAGCAACAGTAAAGATTGGCAAACTTGAGAAAATTGTTATTACAAAAAAAGATAAGCTTTCCTAAGTTCAGAGAAAATATACGTATCTGAGACAGAGAAGTCGCGCATCATTTACATTTTCATTCTTACCGATGCCTTGCTCCCTCGTCGCAATATCCCTGAGTACGAGAAGCACCAAGGGCCGACCTATGGGGAGGACACAGTGAAATTCAGGGTGGGTTGCATAAAACACAATTCAGCAAGGAAATAATACGTTACGAGTGTTACCAGAGAAACCACGTTGTGAAAGAAACATTTCTTATGTGGCTCGTAGAAAGTCCTTCCCAAATGAAAAACACCTCTCCGCCGGACTATCTTCAATTCCAGTGCCATCAGTACAAAGGATTTCATCAACCTAAGTATTATGCAACTTCTAAGTTTGGCGCAATATAAATATAGTATGTATCCTTATCCCCCTGCTCTCATTCTGGGAATCGTGCGCGAGAAATTTCAGGAACACAATAATCCATTAACTTGTCCGACTGCTTTTTCTCGCTTCCAACTAATGGACACTTTTTTGCTATTCATACGTGTACTTGGTGTACAACGTATGAAAAGAACTTATGTTCAGCATTGTCGGACTTAATTTCTAATCTTAGGAAGATCAGTACAAGGAAATTTGGCGTCATTGATATTCTCGAGCTCCCGTAAATATGAAAGAGTAAATACATCATGATAAAGATTCTTGAATTCATTCTTAACTTTAGGAGAAAGATGTATTTATAAGATGTCCATAGTTGCGCATGAGTATAAACTCCAAACGGAGAATTAAGTACCAAGTTTCACACGCATAAAATCTTACAAAAATATTTCGGCTATTGTTTATATTATTTCAATACATCGGGAATTATATAACACTTAACAACTTTTCATTATTATTGTTATTTAGTAGCCTAACGTTGAAGGTAATTTTTTAAGGAGACACGGTCTGAACACACCTGTAATTCCTAAACTCATCTAACAAGAAACAATCTGACACCCACACTAAAATACGACAACTTTCTTCAATTGCGCGCACTTCCTTCCTTCCTCCCTTCATTCCGCCCACCATGTCTACACTATTCTTGCCCCTTCCTCGTTTTCCAAAAGTTCTCCCTCGATATCAAAGTCTTTAGAATACCATCAACCATCAAAAAGTTCCGTCTATCTTGCCTTCTTTGGATTTTTCCCGACAAACCCCATCCCTCCCCCATCATTCATTCCTCGTTTTGTTTTCCTTTTCCTTCATTTTCCCTTTTTATCCTTGCCCACACCCTCATCTCGAGCGCCTCAAATTAACGCCCATTATCCTGTTTCAACGACCAAGTTTTCGAGTCTAAATAACGACTACACCAGTATACCATACAGTCTTTTTGTATGTTACACAGCCATAATTCGTGTAATAAATCCCGCTGGCGGAGGAGTTAGTGCATTTATTTAAATTTCTTCGACACATACTACACTTTCACAAGAGGTTTGCACAACGGCAGCGATCGTGAACATGCAAGCGACAAAATTAAAAATACTACGTTACTCGCTTCCACCCAGAATTTCGTTAGACAAGCTCGAGCTACGTTAAACTACCTATACTACCTCTTTTTCTTTCTCTCCCGGACTGGAAAAACTCCACAAAGTTAAGCTTTGTGCAGCGTGCTCCATCTGGAGAGTCCGCACGTACACACAAACTTACCGGTATAGATAAAGGAAATCATCCGCCAATATTTCCAGGTGGTGCCATCGTTAATTTAAAGATACAAGGACAAGTGTGATGCTGAGGATCTTCCTTCCAGCGCACCGATAATAAACAACGTAGGTGAGCGCGAATGCGTATTCAAAGTTCGCGTAGGAAATTGAGACGGATATCGGAGGGATATTTTCAGCCGAGGAAGGGAACGAAAGAGTAAATTAGCTGGATAACAAACAGACGCAATTAAAAACAAAAATGTCCTCCTCCCATTGGTTGTTTCTCCGGAGATAGTGGACAAAAGAAGAGGAGAAGCGGAGGGAGACCCGTCCATCCGCTCACTTCACTCTCATTCGTCAGAGGAAACGAAGGGAGAGATCTTCCCTGTCCGCCGTTTAAGTGAAAACGGTTGGCGGAGGAAAGGCGGGATGGGAAGGAGGGGGAAGGGAGAATGATGGTGATGAGGCCCCTCGCTGGTGGCGACGGAGGTGGTGGTCGATCATTTGGTCTTAACGGGGCGGGCGGGAAAGGAAGAAAGGGGAGAGCGATGAAGACAAGAAAAAAGAAAAGCGCGAAGAAGGTCGGAGGAATGACGTCAGGGAACGCTCTTTTCCACGGAACAAATTTCCCGGAGACTCTAGTTTGGCAATGTCGTACCTTAACCGAAATACCTCTTCGTTTTAGTCTTGCCAATCGACCTGCCTGAGTGCCAAGCAGAAAATTTAGGGAGCCGAAAGAGATGGAGGCATGAGATAATGTTTATCTGAAAATTTTTAACCAACCAGCTGATTAAATGTAAATGTTATCTCGTGTTGTGTTTAAGTGTTGTAATGGTCTGGGATTTTTTGAATGAGAAAATGTTTGGCCTGCATTTAAATTTCAACATTTCGTGCCATTTTTCGACGAAATTATTTCTTGCCCGAAAACCTCGCCATTTTTGTGGTATCGTAAAATTATTGAAATTCTATACTCTAAAGAAAAATCGCATTCTTAGTATTTTACGTTACTTTCACTCATAAAGAGCTCAACAGATATGCGGGAAGATTCCAGAGGCCCGTCAAAAAATATGATACAATGACAATAAACTACATTTTATGCCTTGACGTGTGCAATGAAAAGAAATATCTACGCAAGATATAATTGTGCTTGCGATGAACAACTTGACTTTTATCCAGGAAGACGAGTGAAAAATTATAATTATGTGCTGTTTCTCTTAATTTTACTCATAGCCTTAACATGCGTGCACGCACATTCAGCAATTTCCTTTGGAAGATTTAGAAAGGCGGTTAGACCAATGGAATGGTCTAACCGCCTTTCTAACTAGTAACTAACTAGTGAAACCTCAGTATACTAGATACATTACTCCGCTTTAAGAATTAATTAGAAGACTAATTTAAACTGAGAAAAAACGAAAGTTGCCATCTTATATCAACCGTTTTATATTTCTCCGTTTAGAAAAAATTATATCACGTCGCACAACAAAACTGCATAAAATTTAGTGTGGCTATAAATTAAATTGCACGCTGTACACATACTTCACCTTCGCAGATGATTTTTGTTGCATGTGCATTTTTGTAAATACGATCAGCGGATCGAGCATCCCTTTTTGCGGGTAGGAATTAGGTGCGAACCAGGGATTTCCCGAAAGGTTTCCTGTAACTTAAACATGCCCTGACCCGCTTAAACCCGCGCTGACTATTATTTTGGATACAAGTAAATTAGTGACACGCTTAACGTGATGCGTGGTCGCACGTAGTTCCATGACATCTTCATTAAATTCATTTTATTGTGCTTTCCACACGCTGAGCTTTCTCACTCCAAGTTTATCATTTCAGTTTCCTTCAGTTTGAATTCCAAATTTTTCTAGAAGGAAAATGCTCAGAACTCGTTCCCTCCAGTATCCCAACACAATCATTCTAATCTCTTTTGTTTCCTCTCGGGGAAACCGTTTATTTTTCTTCCGTCTCGCCGTTTCCGAAAACACCACCTCTCTCCGTCCCTCCCGCTCTCTGCAAACACGCTCTTCCCACTACTACCGGCCACTTCTCGTCTCCCGTTTCGCTGCTGCTTCTTATTTGCCTCAACCCTCTCCATCGCTCCGCTCATTTCACTGGTCCGAACCCTGACACAAAAACAACCCCGAAACACTCGCCGGTCCATTTCATTCGCGTCCGACCCATCCCATCTTCTCCTTCCTTTCCTCGCCCAAACGCCCGCCCCCTACTCCGCCTCTCCCCTTTCTCCTTGGCAAAACCTCACGTCTAAAGCGAAGTAATTTACGACCCCGAACGAAATAAAGAGCGGGGAAGGAGAATGAGAGTTTCAAAATCAACGGAGGTCAAGAAAAACAAAGGAGTGCTAATAATTTTGCACTGCTGCGATGGAGGATGAATCAAAGGGAGCAGGAAATGTAATTTAGCTTCACATTGTAATCGGAACCGTAAATAACTTTGGGATTAGAATGGCAGAATATTGGGAATGAAGAGGATGCGTGCATATGAATAATATTTGTGGAAAGGAGGAATTCCAAGACGGCAATGAAAATTATTTGAGCCAAAACTATGGCTCAATTCATTCAAGCGTGTATTTAAGGAACATTTTTCGGTTGTTTAGAAAGAGTAGCTGAGTTGGAATCTATTGCGTAACAGAAAAAGTTATTCGCAAAATAAAAATTGAACTCTTCAGAATTTCAATAGTTGGGTTTTGACGTGATTTTCATCGTCATATTTTCATTTGGCATTCTACCGGTTAGGTTGGGTCTTGGATGGCCACAGGATAAACGACGTTGCAACGATAATTCCCTTCCACTGCAAATATTATGTCAAGAAACATGTGACGTTTTTATGACAGCAAACAACTTAAAATATATCGTCTTTGAGAAGATGCTGGCCTGAAAATGCCCGCAATTTCTTATTACAAAGTTATGTACAATTCACTTTGACATAAGCTACCCCAACCATATCCTCCGGAATATTCGATCAAATATGTTTTTACAGATAAGCTCATGCACTAAAAAGTCTTAAGGGAGCAGAAAATATTATTCCATCACTTATTTTACACATTCGAATCACGTAGGCAATGTAACATTTTTCTTGACGTAGCGTTTAATGTGGAACTAATTGAAAATATCATTTCACGTCCGACGGCATACTGCCTGTAATCTTATAGGTCAGGTCAGCGTTGAAGCCTTGTGATTATGAGCCGTGGTATCCGGTTACATAGATTACCTTTTACTATGGGGTGATTTTGGAAACTGAGGCTCTTACTTAAGGAATTCCGAGCAATCAAAACAATATCTTGCTGAAAACGTCACATCTTCTTCATCACCTCGTGCCTTCTAGGTATTACCATTGGCTTGGAGTGAGTACCTCCTTCCTCCCTCTTAACTGATCACTTAAGCCCTCCTCTCTCTTATCACCCACGAAGCCTCTAAAACCCCACCTCAACATTTTTCTAACCTCTTCACGTTTCCTCCATCGAATTCCCATGTCCCCTAAAAATACACGTGACAGAAGGAGCACCTGCCTCTCCCGGAGAATACCTTTGTAAAGATCTGGAGGTCATTATTTAGCTGTGGATCGACATTATTGATCCCCTTCGTTTGACCTTTTCTCAATATAGACTAATCATCCTTTTGTTTACCTGAACCTCGAAAGACTTGCCAGATTTCTCTTTACATTTCCTCCAAGGCCAAATTATTAAAACTTGCAGAGGATTTTGATCTTGTCTCACAGCTGATTCTGATTTTATTTCGATCATTTTTTTAATTCCGTAATATATAATTCATGTCATATCTGCGCTGCAAGCAAAACCTACAACATTTAGCTATTTTTTAAAGAAGAAAATTCAAACAAATATTTCATGCTACACTCGAGTACATTAATATTTTCATTCCCTACACATTTCATTCCTCTGGCATGTACTGAATTAATCACTTGAGATCAAACATACTCTCTTATTTCCCTTCATGCATTACTTAAGTGTTTTTTAGTATATTTCCTTTTACGCTCTTCGTACTCAATGTGGCAGGTTGTGCCGGTAGAATCAAAAGTTCCTTTCATTACATATTATTGAATCCGGAACTTCAAACAGAATTCTCAAGATAGGCTAAAGGAAATGGAATGTGATCCCGTATTAGTCCAGAACTGCTGAAAAGAGACAGCATCCATTTAAATATGTGATGAATGGAACGAACTAAACCGAGGATGTACTTGACGGCACGCGATGGCGAGGATCTGTGACGTCAGCGTCCCTTTGAAGACGGAACAAAATATGTAAGTCAATGAACGAGTTGCCACACGGCTTGGATCGCATGCTTCTCTCAAAAGAAGGTTAGTATCCTTTCCTTTTCTTTTTATCTCCTCGTGGTTCCCTGTTTTGTATCTCCCGCACTTCTCTTCCAAACATCCCTCCGAGCACACCCTTCCACTCCTCGATGGCCCTGCGCCAACTGGACGGCCGGCCACACCGAGGGTGAAGGAGCGTGACCGGCGCGTGGAG
Organism: Hetaerina titia; assembly: GCA_037158775.1. NCBI lineage: Eukaryota > Metazoa > Arthropoda > Insecta > Odonata > Calopterygidae > Hetaerina > Hetaerina titia. Next base: position 29,866,789 of record CM073769.1, read on the forward strand.
CGAAAGGGCGGTGAATGGAAGCGAGTCCCTTTTAGGAATGCCTCCCTGCTTTGCTACGTGTGTGTCCCGCTTTCGCGGAGAAGGGATAATCCCAAATGGCAGCCGAAGGAGAGAGAGAGAGATTATTATTTTAGCAATGACGAGGGAATGTGGCATATGACATAATACACACGCACGGTGCCCTAAAACATACCGCTGCAGCACACATTATTACATAACACGATTTCCTATTAAGAGTTAATATCCACTAGTACAAGTATAGAGACATGGTTGCCAGAGAAGGTGCATCAATCACCATTCAATTTTTAATTACATCGTAATTTTCTCGTCCATCTAATAATTGTTCGTGATTTCTTAACATACATAATTTGAACGTTATCCACTATTTGTGAATCAATTCAATTCCACATCCTGAAAAAATTTATCAACATCAATTTCGCACGTTTGTTTAATCAGGCTTTTTCATTTATACTAATTCAATAAATATTTTTTTTCAAGTCCCTCAGAAGACGATTTAATTTTCATTGCATTCACTTGTAGACAACGCACAAATGTAAAAGCTAACCAAAGCGCTATCCAGACGAAACGCATCTGAAAATATTTGGGCGAAACCTTAATACACCTTGCAGAACTCACAATATAATTGATCGGCAATTTCTAAGTTACTCCATTTTGCTCATAGGTCAAATGAAAACATAAATTATTTATGTAGGAAGATTAAAAGGTACTTATCTATTAACAAGCAATTAGAACGTTGAGTGATATTATTTCTTAAGCATACTGTTCATGACTTGAAAGAACCGTAGCATAATTCATCCAGTTAATATTTTGACCTCAAAGAACATCTACGGTTATAAATAATGCTTACATGTAATCAATCTTTTTAAAACCATTTGAGCTGTAGTTTTCTGTAATTTACGGATTTTAGCCGTACCTCCCGAAATTAGTTAAATACACATGTAACTTGACATCAACTCACCTAAAGTCTATCTCACTCACTCATCTAAATCTATTGTACGTATTAAGCACGATGAAGAACGATACATTTGTATGACACATAGTAAATCGAATTCCGCATATAAAAAATGCACTTCTGAACTTAGAATCTGAATGCTGAAGCACTTAGTACAGGTACGCGTGCTACAGGTTTGTGAACCTTAAAATGCATGCAGAGATATGATACATCCTGTCTATTGATTCAAAGATAGGTAAGGGGCAATAAAATGGCAATTTTTCTTTATAATTTTGAGTTTTCCATGTCGCCTGGGCCACGCCCAAAGAGCCTTATCCGAGCCGGCACGCTCATTCTCCCTGCACCACGAGTCCACAGCTCGACGGCCACCGGAAATCGCGCGCGTGACGAAAGCAAGTAACCAAGCAACTCCCCCTCACCTCACGAAAAAATAAACAATAATAACAAACAAACCTTGGAGCGCGCAAAATAAATGCGTGTCTGAGCGGGGGCGTTAGAGGAGGGGCATAGTGGACGAGGCGCGAAAGGAGGTTGAGGAAGTGAGCAGGGAGGGAGGGAATAAAAGGAGGAAAGACTGTGGAGGGAGAATGAGAGGAGAAAGACTGAGTGAATGCGTTCAAGGAAAGGACTAGATATTTGAGAGGGACGGCAGTGACGACGAAGGGGTTCCAGACCGCGTTGAGGAGATTCAGATCGTGAAAAAACGCAGGACGGAATCTCAACAACCGAGGTCGCACGTACCATTTCACAGAGTGAGCCGTAAGAACATGGCATGTGCAATGCCAAGGTTCCAATAATTCATTTCGAGGATGAAAATATTTCAGGAAGAATGGCTTGATAAAAGTAGTGCCTTAACACCGCACACAAGTCTGTTAAGCGTAGCAAGAATACGAAATCCATACGATTATTATCTTACAATCACTGAAATGCTCAACCACAAAGGACCTCAGAAACATCACATCCATAACCATACGGGTAGATAACTAATGGGAATGAAACTGGCTTTGCAAAAAAAAATTGGACATTAAACCTTCGTGGAAACTTCGATTCTTCTAGAAAGCGGTTCAATTCTTTGGTCTAGCGAGTGGATTTCAAGGACGCTCCTGACTTGCAATTATAGTGTAATTCAGTTCATAACCTTGGTTTCAAAAGGAAGCTGGAAAATATTAGATTTTGCAGAATCAGAGTGTATAAGCCATTAAATTAAGACCTTCAAAAAAATGATGAAGGGAATGTTATCTTGAAAACAATAATGAAACAAACGATAAACATTGATTTTGGACCAAATGTTCAGAGCTTTTCAACCAATAACCATTATTTATAAAACGACTTAAAATTATGCAACGCACACTTTTTCACCTAGGTGACACAAAAATAAAAATTTGATAGAAGTTAAAAACTGATTAATAGGGAATCGATCGAAGAAACGGGTAACATTTCTCTTATTAGTTTTCACGTGGACGTTTTCGTAGTCTGATTTCATGAAGAGTTGCTCACCGGTGCCTTAAAATGCATTCAACCTGAAACTGAACAAACCTTTGCTTTAAGTAATGAAGAGTAAAAAAATCAGAACATTCTGAATCAATTTATTTATATATATATATATATATATATATATATATATATATACATATATATATTCATTCAAATTGAAATAGAGATAAGGAAAATGGTAAAGGAACACATATAAAGGACAAACACAACAGAGGTGGGGATGGCGGATGTGAGCAGATCACGAATGTAAAAATATTTTCCTCGACCGGGACTTGAACACCGGATCTCTCCACTTGCCGGGCGGATGCTCTAAACCACCTGAGCTATCGAGGAAGAGTACTTATACATTGAAATCTGCGATCTTATAAAGCGCCAAAGTGCTCCGAATCATTACCCAGAAGATGGCGTTTGTCCTTTATATGTGATGATTTGTGTTTGTCCTTTATATGTGTTCCTTTACCATTTTCCTTATCTCTATTTCAATTTGAATGAATATTTATTCGCCATATGGCGGTATTTCGTGTTTGAATGTGTATTTGGCCAATGTGGCTCGTCTCTTCTTCTGGCTATGCGTGCCATGAAACGCACCGTTCCTATCCTTTATGATGCTGTATGCTTGCTAACCTACTGTCCATTCTCCTCTTGTGTTTGTCAACTTCTCCTTTGGTGGGTGTAACAGCTCCCAAACGCCATATATATATATATATATATACAGAAACCAAAACACAAAAGAGGAAAAACTCACTGGTTCTCGAATTTTCGGTGATCCAACCACCTTTCTCAAGAGGAATTAGGAACAGAAAGATATTTCTGTTCCTAATTCCTCTTGAGAAAGGTGGTGGACCACCGAAAATTCGAGAACCAGTGAGTTTTTCCTCTTTTGTGTTTTGGTTTCTGTATATATATATATATATATATATATATATATATATATATATATATATATATATATATATATATATAACTTTTGGACGGCACAATAGAACACAGAATAAAACAGATAACACGTAAAAGGACACTCACACTGTAGATGATTTAAGCTTTTGGCCTACTCCGAGGCCTTCTTCAGGTCAGACTGGTCTGACCTGAAGAAGGCCTCGGAGTAGGCCGAAAGCTTAAATCATCTACAGTGTGAGCGTCCTTTTACGTGTTATCTGTTTTATCCTGTGTTCTATTGTGCCGTCCAAAAGTTATATTGCTCTCGTGAGTACTTCCGCATCATCTATATATATATATATATATATATATATATATATATATATATATATATATATATATATAAAATTATATATTATATTAATGTATATATATTATTAATTATATATATATTCATAACCATCATGGCCTTCCTGTAGAGACGATCCCCAATCCTTCCCTTAATCATATAGCTAAGTAGTAATTCATTCTCTTCCCTTTCCAAGACTATAGGGGTTTACAGAGCATCTTCACGAGATCTATCTTTTGTGAGATAGGGTTAAGTGGTAAGTTCCTTCCTCTTCAATATACCAAGCATTTGGAAATGACTCGAATGCTATAGCAGCCCACAGAGGAATTTCTTTTCTTTTAACCATTCCTCTCTTCCTCCCGCCTCCTTTTCATTGAGATCGCCAGCTGTAATAAAAAATTTGCGACATTTAGCGAGCGGGGAAGAGCGGTCGGTTATTTTCTCATTGAAAGCCAGCGAAGGAATGAAATAACAGGGAGTGAGGGGGAGCTTACAAGGGCAAAGGAAGTCATCAGGGACAAAAATGGAGAGTTTAGGCGTGGATTAACAGGGTGGAGGCGTGGAGAGGAAGAGGTGATTTAAGAACGGCAATATTTGACGAAAATGTGGGTGTAAATTTGGACGGTCGCGCATGCGCCAGAGAGGAATGAAAGGCCCGGATATAACTCGTCACGAAAAGGCTCCGAGAGTGTCCGACCAAAAAATATAATTAAAACAATGTTTAGAATGAAAAATATTTTCCGGAGTTTTTTTTCAGTACTGATTGAGAATTTAAATCGAATGAAATTTGTTGGCATAACCTAGATTAAATAGTTCGTAATATAAAGAGGGTGGGCTACAACCTGAGAAGCATTGAATAATTCCTATCCTAAATTGCATTTGAAGTCCAACAGTGGTTTACCTTGATACCTTTGTACATCTACATCTACATAATACCCCACAAGCCGCCGCAAGGGCGTGTGGCGGGGGGTGTTAGGCCACCACCCAAAAAAAGGAAAAAAGAAAAAGGAAAAAAGAAACACCGCATTCAAAACCAACACACACATGCAAACCCCAATCCACAGCAGTGCACACATTCATTGCAACACCCCATCATTCGACGCGCATGCAACCACACATCTACCTATCCTCACTCCAAAAGCGAAAAAAGTATTTTTTTTACAATGCCATTTAAGTATTTATATCGTAATGCTATTCACAGATGGCAAAAATTTATTTTTAAAATAACATTCTCCGTTAAAAAAATCATTTCACCCTAATATTTTAGTTTTACTACGTTTAAATGCCAAAATTATATAATTTAACGAAATATTGACTGTTCGAGAGTCACCAGCTCGAAATCAACTGATGCAACAACAAATTGCTACGAAATGGACATTTAACGAAAATTGAGTACGAATTTATCGTTACCCATGATATATGTACTGCGAGCAATGTTTTCTAATCATTTTGTTGGCTAGCACCTGTGTTTGGTTGGTAGAAAAATAACAGGTAATCTATTTCTTAATATGAGTCAGTTTTAGAGTTATATTTAGGCTAGTTGAAGAGGTTTTCTTTTTCTGCACCAATACGACCCCATTATAAAGCCCTTATGAGCCTACTCTATCCACAAATAGTTTAGAATTGGGTTTTTAGAGATTTGTTTAGAAAATAAGATGTTATTTCAGATTAAAGAGACATAATCAATGAAGATACGCAATTTGCTTTTGTAGCATGACGAATGGAGTTAACCTTGAGATAAATAACAATATATGAGTGTCCCCTTCCGAATTGGAAGGTGAATATTAGAAATTAATCAGCAAAGCCGAATTTCATTTCCTAGAGGTGAAAAGCAATCTCCTTTCCTTTCCAAATTACCTTTAATTCATATCCACCGAAGAAAATATACTGTTTCACAAAATAAACTTTTCTGGATTATGGACAAAACAAATGAACAATCATAATATGGTCGAATTCGACTCGAGTGCATAAGAGTACTGGAGCTACACGCCCGAGAACACAAGAAAAGAGAGTGGAGGGGCAATGGAAATTATTGTAATGATGGCACCAATATATTACATGAATAAATTACTGACTAATTAAGAAATACCTACTTCTTTGAGATGGCCAAACGAAAATATCATAGCACTTAGCTTATGTTTGCCAACATATTCATTGTAATTTGCGTTACAAGCATTTCCTAATGAATTAAAAAAAACTCGATCAAGTTCCAGCTTCGATTGCTTAGGACACGAAACGATCCCATTCCCGCTCAGTGTTAGCGCCGTCATTGGAGTTTCACAATCACCTGTTCTCCTCAATTAATTAACCAAAAGACTAAACTAATCTTATTTCTAACAACTAACTAATCTAATACCTAAAGATAAATTTACCTGAATCCACTCATGTTTGAAAAAACGCACTTCTTGGTGTTCGTGATTAAACGGTGTCATAACTTTGGTAGCAACAATATAAATGTCTAAACACAGATGGCGAAAAAGAGGTCTCTTTATTTTGCGCACATACAGTAAAAGATTCATATGGTCCTGAAAGAAGACTGATGACCTGAGAAGATAATACTGCACTAGTTTACAAAGCCATAAATCATTCAAATGAAATGAAAATTCGCAGCACATTATATGAGTTTCTCTCAAGGTAGTCTTTGATTTTTCCCACAAACACCCTCTTCAAATGAAAATGGATGCATAGAGGTATGCTGACATTCTGCTGAATGAATATTCAATAAGGTGAGACTGCAACTGAAAGCACTATACAACTAATAGGAAGAGAGTGTTCGAGAGTGTTAAAATTCGTTGGAATTTTATTATACTCGTTCACCATATAGTGAAATCCGCCAGAGGCAGATTCTGCCTGTGGCGTAATTTTTACAAATCAAGAATGACCAGAACCACGACTTTTTACGATCCTCGATTCCACAGATAGCAACTCCGAAACACTCGTAGAGCAAGGTGAGAAGGTTTTTTTTCATAGTAGCTCCCGTGTGTTTATGAGTTTGTGTATATTTTTATGAATTCTGTCCTTTCTTTTCTTGAGACAGCTGCTTTAGACCACCGAAAATTCCATACCGAGTTTCTCGAGACGAGTTTCTCTTTTTTTGTGTTTCAATGTTTTTGTCTTTGTCTACTAGTTCTAATTCCATTTATATTATTATTCACGTCCGTGAGACTTCAACAAAAGTGTAATATATAAAAAAATATATATATTTAATTATTTATCTATAAATAAATGCAAATCAGCTGCATTTGAATATGGGAATGGTAGAAATAAAATTTCACCTGGACATTTTTTTTATTTTAGCTTGGTGCGGTCTTGGAGTTATTTTACGTTTTATAATCACCTGCGATTCGGAGATCATTTTCTATCAAATTTTTAACCCTTTTTCTGAACAATAAATTTCTTTTGTTGCTGAACAATAACTTGAATTTAGGAACAGGCTCATAAGTGTTAAGGAGAACTGAGTCTAAATCTTCTTAATCTTGCGACGCATAGAAATATCCTGTAATGCTCTCTTTGCACAATTAGCTTAGCAACTTAATTAAATCTTTTGACATAATCTCTTTAATAACTTTTAAGCTTTCTTCAGCCAGTTTTATGGAATGCGCTCTATTTGCAATCCCTGTCTCTTTTGGTAATAACAAAGTATCAGGAAATACGGGACTGCAATGAGTGAGTATTTCAATAGTTTTGATTTCTTGAATTCATCTTAATGCACTTCTCAGAATTTGAGATGCAACAATGAATCTTAGTTCTAAACAAAATGGCCTGATTTTAGACTAGATTTTAGTAGATATGGACCGCCGTTATTTCAATTGCTATGTGCTATACGGAGCTTGAATTTAGACATAAAATACAAGACAGTTTACCATTTTACCAATTTACCGTTTTAACCATGAAAGTGTGAACAATTTTAAAATTCCTATGACAGAGGGAGTCCGTCAATTCGAACGGCGTAGGTGAAGACAAACAGTACTTGGCAATAGATTATCACAGTCACGGAGTTCTTCGCTTCCGGCTCTTCCCGTCAAAGCCACATCACATTTTATGTATGCTTTGGGTTAAGAATACATTCAAACAAAATAAATTCCCCTTTCAAATTGCGTAAAGTAGAGCGTAGGGAAATTACACTGCTACAAGTTGAAATACGGTCGTACGACAACTCCAGAGAAATGAAATAATGGATAGGCAAACATTGAAATGATCTTTTACGTCGAAAAAACGTTTCCGTGTCAACAAGCCTTCCATCGCAAATATCAACGCATGACGCAAACAGCAAATGAGAAAAAGTTAGCTTCGTTTTCCGCTGCCTGCATTTTTTTGGATTTTTCATTTCCGTACTACAGGAACCGCATATTTGCAAAACATTCGCAGTAATTGAAGAGACTGTTGTGCCCCTGTGACGTTACAATGGGCCATTTTTAAGTTTATTTACGTAGGCAATCCAGGGGGAAAAATTCGTTTTGCTAAAAATTGAAATACGAGACAATGATTAATTTGAAGCGGATGAATATAACTGAATATACAACCGCGAGAGTCGCGGAGTTTGTCCGTTTCTCGGAAAAGTTTCGACGGAATTGAGCTCCGTCTTCCTCAGAAGATTAGTTAGGACGATTTATTAGTTTTTATTGAACACTTCCCTGTTACTTCGAAGAAATCATCTACATAAATGAAACAGAGAAGCAGTCATCAAAAGACTGGCTGTGGGAAGCAGTGTCACCAATCCCTCTCACAAAACACCAAACACTCGTACATCGCTGCGAACCGGGATACAACCAAAAATTTTAAATCGGAAACAAATAAATGAAAATGAAATCCTCTCATTCGGAGTGGCCGACTTATTACATTTAAGTTGCACGTATGCATGTGCACCCATACACATTTTCATAATTTTCACGAGAAAAAGACAACCTCGAGAGAAAAGACCCTTTTAATTTCGAGAGCACGAAGCCAGTTAAAAATCCACTCGAATGACAGAAGCACGGGCACTGCAGTGCATAGCAAGTAGTGCCGAGGCCCCCTTTCACACATTCTGTTTCGCTCCCAGAAAATCGCACGTAACTCTCGTACTTCTTTCGAAGGGCTGAGGCAGTCCAATTGAATGTGCATGTCATGATGAGAATGGAGAACTGGAATTAGTTGGATTAATCGTAGATAACCGAGTTGATAGGGGAGACGAACCCTTCGAAAGAAGACTGCTCCTCTCAAGATTTAATTTTCCATAGCATCTCTTTGAATGAAACTTGCTTTTCTTCGATCGGATGTAAAGTATTTCATTTGTAAAGATATTGAATTTTCCATACTATATCTTATTTCCAACAGGTATACATTTCTGCTGTAAGGAAATTCCTATGTTAACAAATTGAACATAAGCACAGCAACGGGTGAAGTAGTCATTTTTTTCCAAAAATTTTCCGCTCATTCACTAAACTCGTCTTGCAACGTCGTTAATGCCCTCATTTGACAAGAATTTTATGAGGGGGATAATTTTTCGCTCGCCACTTCAGCGTTCATCTAATTATAACTTATGCTGTTATTTTTCTGCACGCAAATTTTCATTTAATGCCATAAGTCATGCACTGCACCCGTGTTACATACAGTTGCTAAGTTGAAGAGAAATCCACGATTGCAGAGCAGGGAGGCACGGAACAGCACGATAGGACCCCAGTTTTTATTTGTTATGTCCGGGTCCAATTAGTTGCGCCAAGTGCTCGGCAACACCGGCCAACTCCTAACTAGGCAACAGCTGCAATGTTGGCGCAACGGATTCGCCAAAATCGCGCGGGAAAGTGAGACATGGTAGCAGACAGACAGCAGTGTCGCAATGGACAACGGTCACGATGGAAACGCCTTTGGGACGAAAAACGACATGAACATGTCTTCTCCAACTGGAAACACAAAGGGTTCACTCGCGAAAGCAATTATGACGTTTCTATCTAATTATTATTATTCATAACAGATGTCAATCATCGACCCCCGGCTATTTATAAAGATGCAAAAATTCATTAGGTCTCCGTGGTTCTCTCAATTTTCCGGAGCGGGAACTCGTTTAATGTCACACTTCCTGGAAATTATTTTTTTCGCGAGTCTATTGGTCGCCATTTGGCATTTTCGTTTAAAAAAACACATTTTAAACATACGCGAACTGTCTAAGCTTCTTTGTTGAATTTATGGATCATATTAAATTCAGAATAATAAATGCGTGCCTTCCACGCCTCAGGTAAGTATTTTTCCTGATCCTGAATGTGACCAACGGAAGATAAAAAAGTTCCAGGTGGTACAGATTTCACTTAAGATCGGATTCTGATAATTTAGGAAATAAGCGTGGAGTTTTAAATTACTCCTAACGATTAGCTTCAAATTCGTGGAATTTCAAGCTATTATGTCAGTCATATCATTAATTACGATTAAATATGAACGTTATCAGCCAGATGATTAGCATCTCCCAACTAGGGAAAGGATTACGTCTCTCAAGTTAGTTTTTCTTTGGCAGTCCATTTCACAAAAACTCGAAGTTTTCTTTAGACTGATTTCGAATGAAGGCTCCAAATTTTTTCCATTTTTCTCACGGATTGCTAAACCTTACAAATGCTGGCAGAAAAATATAAAAGTTAACGGTCATAATCTGGAGCGTAAAATCCCAAACACCTATTCAGCAATGAACTGAGAGTACAAAACATATATTTTGTTTCCAGACGTGACTGGAACAAAAAGTCTTCGATGGCATAATTTTGGGGTTAAGAAATGACTGATTACTGCAACATTAATGACGACTTAGCCAACATATTCTTTTTGGAATGAGAAAAATAAGTGATGAGCTCAATTCTTTTGTCAATTTATACTGGTGAAAAAATATAATTCATTCGGTGGCTTTAAAAATCTCTTCTCCTCCATGCAGATACATATGAAAAAAAAAGGAAGCGCATTTCTAATTTACCTAAGAGTAGTGAAAACGAAGAAGGCACCATAAATCCAAAACAATTCCTTAATGTTAGACACATTCATTCCCACTCAATTTCGCGGATGAAATGCTTTCACAGAGTTGAGCCTCGTTGCGAAAGACGTCATATCGCTGAAATAAGAGGGGAACCCATTTTAGGGAGCAAATTACCGGTGTTTCCGGAGGCAGTTAAACGTAGTGCGGAAAATGAAAAGACATTAAAAAAAGAATTATTCTGAGCGGAACATAATTCTGGATGGAGAGACAGCGAAATAGAGAGAAATAATCATCCCGTCTCCTCAAAAAATTTCCAGGAATTCATTTCACTCAAGAAACCAACACTTTTCACCGACTGGATTGACGAAAGAGGAGGAGAGAAAAAAAATTCTGCGACGGCTTTCTCTACCGAAGGTGAAACTAAGTGATAAAACGACCCGTTAAATCCAAAACTATCCACTTGCACTCGCTAATTCGGAAGACTATGGTATTCCCATCATCCGAAATCGCATGCAATTTCTTCTCTCTGGGATGCGAATGTAGGAATCCGTCTCAAGATCTATCGCATCTCTTGACAATGGCGGCTTTTGCCTCGTAAATACGAATAGGTTCGCTTTCAGGAGAGAGCCCTTGAAGGTAAGGTACCGAGTCCTACGTGACTTGATCTTGATCAGAGATGAAATCGACAAAAGAGATCGATTATAGCAACCTAAAATTTAGGGAACAACATGATTTAAGAAAATGAGCTTCAAGAAGAAGTAAAATGAGAAAAAAATGTCGTGTAAAAGTAATATAATGTTTCAAACTATTCTATATCTGTGTCAGTACTGTGGACAATCCGTCAGAAGAAAACCAATAGCGGTTTAATCCTCGAAAACACACATCAGATACGATTTCTTAAGGGAGAAGCGTTGGAAACGGAGAATGGATGGAAATTGAGAAAAAATAAACATCAGGTGAAACGGCGAGAACTGGGAGGAAGGAAGGCTATGGAGACAACCGACGCAACAATGGGTGGAAAACAGACAGGAAACTATGCACGTAGCATACAAGGTTGCGGAGGGAGTGACGAAAAAGCGGCGTGACATAAAAACAATGCCCCCACCCAGTTCAACAGACAAAAGCGACTCCGGTGTTTCCCAACCCTTGGTGTCGAAGAAAAGTGTTGAAACTTAAAATTTAAAAAAAAAACATAGACGAAGGGTGGATTCACTGGGCGAGAAAATCACAGCGGCTTCTGAAAAGCTGAAATGTTAAAACGGAAAACAAAAAAAAAAGAAACTTGGGCAAGATCCGTCTATCATAATCCCTAATGGTAGGTGAGGCTCATTCTTGCGCCGGGCCATGTTCTAGAGCTCTCGATATACCCAACCAGTGGGAGCTGTGCCAAAATACCACTAAAATAAGGCGCACTTAATATGTAAGTATATAAGATTTATCTATTAAATAAAGGCATATTAAATGGACAGAAAAGAAACAATGGAGGAAATCTTAGGAACAGTGAAAGAGGAAGAGAAGGGATTGTGGGGGAGAAATGCAAAGGAGGTAGGAGAAATGGGTACAGAGCATTATGATTGGCGATGGGATGTTGACTGTGATGAGGAAAGAAGGAATCTAAGGAAGTATGCAGAAGAGGGATTTACTGAAGGCTCCGATGCCGGGTTTTGTTTTTTGTTAGGAGAGGCAAGGGAATTATCGTTGTACGATAGAAAATAATAATAATATCTAATTTATTTTCTTCTTTTATTGCCAATTCCATTAATACATTCAATCTGGGTGGCCTCTGATTATATCGCTTCGCTAATTACTCTGGATGAGGCATTATTTGCACGAAAAAAGAAGTTCGTGCGATCTCGCCTGAAATTCAGAAAGACGAAAAAGAATATTCTCACTCGAGGCACTCATGAACCCCGGAAAAAATTGCGTTATTTGCAAATGAAATATTCTTAACATGTTCTTTTGTTGCTGAAGAAAACCTCTCTACCATTGCTTAATTACCAAAAACAAGAAAAAATATTTGCCAGAGCATACCGTTAATCACCGCTCCGACCATATTTTATGTTACAGCCGGTATATTAAATAGAGTTGGACGGAATATAGATAAGGGGAAAATTGAATAAGGGTCGTGTTTGGCTAGGCTAAGCAACAATATATCGGTGCCTAATATGTGTTTGTCTGTACAAAACCTTAATCTCAAAAGTTAGACTACCACTAATTATTATTATTAATTATAGTAGAGATGAATGCTACTTAAATAGGACGAAAATATTGCATCTATTAGATAAGTACACTCACTACACACAATTGAATTCACTCCCACCTGATAACTAATCTAAGCCAGCTCTTGAACTTCAATCATATTCGGAATTTTCTGTAGTTTCTATTTTTTTGCCATTTTCCTGAGTTGACGCAATGCACGAGAGAGAGAGAGAGAGTAATTTTCAATAGGATTACGAACGTTTTAACAAATGATAACTGATATTATTGGGCAAAAATTTTGCTATTAAATTAATATCTTCGGAGCATTCATTAGTTAAGGAAAAGAATACGTTTCGTGATGATACTGTAAATCGTTTTGGCGAAGGAATTTCCGAAATTAGCAACGAAATGGGCTCTCGAGCGATGTAATACTTGGGAAATTGAAAAGAAAAGAAAATAAAATTATGGAGATAAACAAAAGGGAAAATGTTATGTGATCAGAAATAAGGGTTGGTGGTGGAAGAGTTCAGGATAAAGAGGAATAATATACTGGGATGGGAGGAGAAAGTGGAAATTTCAGAGAGCACATCTCGAAAATGGTAAGGGGAATGGATTTGAAAGAGGTAGCGAGAGCCGGTTGGAATGAAAAGGGACTTAAAAAATGCGATCATAAAAAACAGGAGGCACCTTAAGGGCAAGCAAACAGAATTCCTACAAAATTCCTGGGGGTCTCACGGATGGCACAAGTACATTTTTCTTTACGATAAGAAAGGGAGGGAAGTGGGAAATTCCAAGCGGACTAATAATAAAGCGCTTTAGAAATCAAAACAGATGGTATGAAAGAAAACGAAAAAGAAATAAGATTCGTGTTTCATGAAAACATGAGAAAACTGAACTTCGACACTATCCGATTGGAAACTCTACAGATGAGATTTGGTTCGTCTAAAAACACGTAGCGAATGAAAGCATATCAGACGTAATTGAGACTTGTGGTAGAAATTTAAAGCTAAAAAAAAAACCAACACCTACACTCGATTAAAATTCAAACTAGGTTTGTGGATTATTATTAGTAGGACTCAAAACATTTTCCAGTACAAAAATTATGACCTTCAAAAGGGGCTCTGCAGAATTTCCTAATACACGTCAAGGTATAGGGATATATTTTCTCAACCGTAAAAAAAGTAATTTAAGACTTTAATTTAGCTACAATAAAAATTAAACAGTATCAAAAAGTACAGATTTAACAATTTTGTCAATAGCCACTTTTTCAACTGGATGTGATGACGAAAACTATGTATACTAATCACGAGACGAAATTTTCGAACTATTTAATTTGGTCCTTCGGAAAATATAACTCTGAAAATAAATAATATTTAGTTAAACAGTGAGCAAACTTTGATTTCCTGATCGTTTTTAAAGCACTGACGCCAGTCGATGTCAGTGTTACACGAGTATGCATTTCGTTTCACTTCATAACAGTGGATCAACCATCGCAAAATATATAGAGTTCATCGAGGATTAAGGTTTCATTAAAACAGTTACGACTGCTGGGAAATAAGAGAATGGGAGTATATCAGTTTAAATGGATAGAAAAATGAAATTAAGGCCCTAAACCAAAAATTAGGGCAAGGTCAGACATCGAAATCGTGGACTAATCACAATTGAAATTGTTAAAATATTTCAATGCGTGATTGACAATACTTAATGAGCGGGTCGGTGACCAAGGTGCACAACGATGGAAAAAATCATTATGAAGAGAAGCGGTGGGCGCATAACGAGGAGTGAGAGGAAAAATAAGGCATTGGTGGGCGTCGAGGCTGGAACGGCCGCCTGGAGTCCAAAGAGGTCAGGGGATCGGAAATAGTAATGAATCACGTCATATTAGAAAGAAAATGAAGTGTGAGTTTAATTACAGAGGTCGACAGTTATAGGAGGGCTGTGCCGCGCTAGGTGAAATGACATACAGGAATGAAGGGGAGAGAGAAAGCAGAATGAATCGAAGGGTATGCTATTCAAATAAATTAAGGAATCCACATTCAATTCCAGTTGCAATGGAATAAAATATTGTGCTACGGAGAATGTTGAAAATTAAATGTGGTCATGCAATAATGAGAGAATTGGCAGAATTTGAAAATCTTAAGGTCCACCAACAACCAATCCTAAGATCGATAACCTTGGATGCTGATATGAAATATTTCCAAGGAATATGATAAGTAGAGACTAATGGTCCTGTTGTATGTCTAAATTAGGTAATTATGAGAAATCATAACTTACTCGAATTTAATTAAATTATCAAATTTAAATTGTGCATAGCAATAAAATAATGATTAAAGATTAAAGTAATATCGCATTGGAATTCCTAATATCAGGTGATGGAAGCGAAGACTGGAGTAAATAAATTATTATTTTTGTAGCCAGTAATGTAGGGCAAGGGTCAAAAGGCACATCGGAAGAGTTGGTGAAGAGGAAAGGGACTAGCTGATGGGATTGAATCAGGAGTGGTTAAACTGTTACTGACGACTCTAATTTTCTCGATAACAGGTATCCGAAAAACTATCGATTTTGATGGATATAAAATTCCCCCAATTTTGTTTTCCTGACGAGATGGGAGTAAAAAATATCATTTAAAATTACATAATGGGTATCTAAATATTATCGTGCATCCTTCCTACACATTCTGCACTCAATACATTGCTTCGAATGCAAACACTTCTATCAATATATACTTGTCTCCTTTTTCGTCCACCATCTGCCTAGAATTCACGTGTCGATGCCTCCTATACAATGGGTGTTTGAAAAGTTTCTTTTTGTGCACAAGGCCAAAAATTCCCTGCTTCTAGATTATCGCTAAATAAATAAACAAATGGAATGAGAGAACGCGAGCAAGTCGGAGAAAAAAAGCGCAATGCGTTACATTATAATCCTTGAAATAACGAAATCTATGGTACTCGCCTCATATTTATGGAACTTCATGATGACGTTTGAAAAACAAAAAATTACAGTAAGTTCCACTGAATTTAACAAAGCTGCGTAAAATTTATTTTACAAAATTAAGTAGAACTCATAAATAACAGAGATGAAGACAACTACTATTTTCCACGAAGTTAAAATTTATTCACGACCAGTTTCGTTGCAATTAGAACTTAAAAAGTTTTTATTTTCCAAATTTCCTTAAAATAATATTTTCAAGAGCATAATCGCAGTAAATTATGGCGAAACTATACTGTTCCGCGAAAGATGAATCTAAATTGACCTTTATCTATTCAAATAGCATTTTTGTCGGATAAATTTTGAGGCTTTTCTCTTATTTCCCTTCACTGAATCCAAAAGCTAGGACTAAATAACACAAATTAAGGAATTAACAGATTAAATTACAATAAAACCTTCGGCGGCAGACTCATGAAAGCTGCCACTTCTGATGAGCAATTTCCCCTCTGGGCCAAGGCCAGAGAAAATTAACAGAATGGGAGAAAAATAAACAATGGACTTTAAGAGTGGGGTGGTAGAGGAGACTGTGTGGGTGGGCGCAATTGAAGGAAGGAGGAATAGTGGACTGATGATGGGTTCAGTGGAAAACGGTGTAACTATTGTAAGGATATGATGGGAGCAACTAAACTCACTCACGAGTCTTGTTGGAGCAATTAAATCACTTGAGAATAGGACTTTAGCAATTATTAAGAAAAAATGAAACCTTCAATATTTTAGCTCGCGGAGCACCACCCGACGTTAAAGAGAAAACGAAAAACGGTTATTATGAATATTTAAGGTTACTCCCTGCTCTTCCCTGGCATTTATGTGAACGTAGAATTGGAACTGTGACGGCCGCGAGAATTAATATTCATAAATAATAAAAAAATACAGTATTCACTGATCTGCGAGGATCTCTTGGATACTGTTATTTCCTTTAGTGGATTTCAATTTGTTGGTTTGGGGATTTTAAAATCAGTACATATTTTCTGGATATTTTTAGCACTCTACTGCTCTTAGGGGTTAATCGTTAATAACCCCTTTACCTATTAACCTAAATGAGAACTCCATGGCACTGAGGGATCAACCAGTCATCAATAAATACCTCTTTTCTCTGTCTTCCATATTCATTAATTAAATTAAACAGCAAGTTTCTTCTTTTGTTATATTTTTACACCGAGTTGGTAACATGTTACTACTACGCCTTGCGCCCAGTTATTCCTGGCTGGATAAGGTTAGAATAACTCAAAGAAGGATGACCAAAGGAGGGTGTCCAGTTCTCATAGACCGAAAGGGAACCGCCAGGGGAAAAAGGTACCGTGCAAATGGGCGAAGAAAAGCAAGGGACGACACTATCGAGAGGCAAAGACTTTTGGGTGTCAGATTACGCGGACGGAGTGGGAGAGGCGGAAAGGGAATAACAAAAGAATGGAGAAAAAAAGAAACATCCGACACACCTTTTTCCGCGCTTTTTTTCCGTCACTCCAACCCTTCTCCCTTAAATCTCTCGCATGACCATCGGCAAGGTCACACCAGTTTCGCAATAGTTTCCGGCGCACAGGTGTCCGAGCGGAAAGGCACGATTGGAAGGAGGGCGAGGGGGAGATTGGGAGGAAGGAAAACGTGGAGGCAAGGAAGGGGAGGGGAGCACAGAGTGTATCAAAGGAAAAATGAGGTGAGGGCACGGAAGAGCGAGGTTGGGGGGGGGATGCTAGGGGGTGAAGAGGAGGTGATTGGGAGACAAATGAGGGACGGCTTGCGTGCAGCGCCCTTCTGATCGAACCACACAAGCGCATTGAGAAGGCCGAGCGAACCAACGCGGGGAAATTCTCCCCCCTCCTTCCTCCATGCCTATGGAGCCTTCTCGACCCCCTCCCTTCCTCCCTCCCTCTCATCTCCCCCAGCACCCCGTCAAAACCCTTCTGGGGACGGCCGCCGTCGGATTGATGATCCCGGCGATCCCTTCTCTTTTTTTCCCCTCTTTTATTTTGATTTCCGTATTCCTTTTGCCCGGCGACTGCGAACGAAGGTAGGAGATGGATCGAATGATTTCGTATCGGCGGAAATAGGCCGCAACAGTCGAACGTGATCAAATCATTGGAATTTCTGAAAGCGAAAATAATACGGTATAACGGTGATTAGGCGGCCGTGATTTGAGTTGTAATGACTCACATAAATAAAACTAGTGCGGGTCGACGGAAAGCGGATCTCTATTTGGTTCGATGGAAAATTTTTAAACCGAAAGATACACTTATTGAGGAATTGACGATGAAAAAATTCACTGGCTTCCCGAGGTAATATTGGATACACAAAGATTAAGATTTGAATAAACGAACCAGGATATGGAAGTAGTCCGTATAGTAGTGCAGGGTGGCTAGATTATAAAGATTAGAAGCCTGGACGAATAGCAACCGGAGAACCATCCGTCCGCGTAAAATCATGCATTTTTCTTCTGTATCCGCTGAATTTTTTTAATGAACTTAAACGCTTCATTTTAATGAATTCAATCAATTACCGCCAAGTTACTTCCTTTTTAGAAATCAAAATGAAATTGGTTATAACTTTTTGCAAAAACATTAAACGCAAGGTAAGGCTCAGGAAAAAATATTTTAAAAGATATTACCACTTTTATCTGTCCACACCTGTAGTGCCAGCAAAGTCTATTGTATCTGTGCCCATTTGTAATCCGAAAGTGATGGACTAAGAAACGAACAAAAGCTACATAATATTTCCCTCCAGTGGAGGCGAGATGAATGTCATTTATCAACCAAATGTTTTTGACGAAGGAATGGAAAAAAAAGTTGTTTAATTAACCACCCGTCTCTAAACCTTTTTTAAATTGCAAATTAGTGCTTGATATTTTATAAATTGTGATCATTTACTTCATTGCTCCCGGATGAAGCTAATTTTTATACTATTTAAAAAATGGATATCAGTCCTTTAGTAACTGAAGGATATCTTTGATCCCTATAACGAATTTGGTGCAATTATATTCTGCTCCAGGGATATAACTAAAATCACACCACGGAGGCAACTAATTTTCAACCCACTTATTTCTATTCGCACATTTCAAACATTTAGCCAAGGTGCTACGCCATTAAAAAGGTATCTCGTTGGACACCATAGCACTAAAGCATAAGATACTCATATTTCATAAAATTCAATTTAATTTTTCTTTTAATCTTTGACTGCGACGAAAAGATCATAAATCAGTTTTAAATCACTCCTGGCCCACAACTAGTGGGAAACATTGATGGGATTTTTTACGTTTCTTTAGGACAGAGATTATGAACAAAAACTCATTTAAAGACAATGCGATGCAAGATAAAGGTAAATTTGAAATAATTGTACACAGAAATTACTCATTTCTACAGGAATGTTTTAAAAAAGATGTGCATAATTAAGTAAATTTGAAAAAAAAACTGCTTGAAACGCTAAGGATTTATTTTGAAAAATGGAAAAATTATCTCAACAACTGGAGACAGAAATCGTATTCAAGAGAGAGAGAGAGAAGAAAATCCCTTATCTTAAAATCACATCGACATCTCTACTTCCCTTCAACAATCTAAGAAAGGGGTATATGACAGTAAAACCCGATAGAATTGCCCAGTGTTTCGGAGTGAATGAGGAGGAAAGGGTTGCAATGAGAGAGATTGTATCCGTACGTTTTCAATGTTTCATGACAATGAAATTCTTTCCTCCCTACCCACAAAATCATGAATGCAGGTACGCAGAAATTTTTATTCAATGCAAGTCAGAAAATATCCATGGGAGCAGGAGTATTTACGAAATCACTATCCACACAAGGATTTGTACCGTTGGCGAGAGAATGACATTAACAATGAGACCACTGATACTCTTCGAAATTACGAATTTCAACATTTTTTAACTACGCTCATCAGGGTTGAGTTTTTCGAGATCTTATTATCAGGGTCGATTAATAAAAAATATTCCACTTGGCCATTTCAAGAGATTGTGATATTATCAAATTTTACATTTCTCTACGGCGCTACAGTTATAAGAGATATATTCCTGTCTTGTTTGTTGAGTTTAAGCGAAAGACAACGAACGTTACAAGACAAGAACATTCCTCCAAAATTGATAAATCTTCTCATTTTAACAATAACGCTTGTCATTGTTAAATACATTTCTGAACAAATAAGTTTCATGTGTTTTCGTTAAATGCGGCAATAAAATGACTTTGAACAATAGCATGGAATAAAAATGTCCCTGGACGGTGAATTATAAATAGACGACAAGTTTCCAAGGAGTTTTAACAGTCGCTGTAGGTTTTGAATATTCCCGGAAAATAATTTACCCGGATACGTATTACCTGCCTGGGTAGTTTGTCCCAACCGTTAGAATTATCGTCGTAATAATTATTATTGATTTATTCAACGATGATATAATTCCAAAGCCTAACTGAAATTTTGTTAATGGTAGTTTTCATCACAAAAAATCTTTTTTTTGAATTTTAGAATTTCAGCATAAATAAAATGTCAATTTATATTTTGATACATAGCCCAAAATTGAATTTGCCTGATTTCATGCCTCTCGGGGCATGTGAGTAGAGAAACATTTTATTTCCAATGTGCTGAAATAGAGATATATAGGAGTAAGGGCATACGATTCATTGAAACATTACAAGGGTTTTTGTGAATTGTCATTTCCGGAAGTGACTATTCTGAAGGTACGTGTGAACTATATGACAATAATCCCAGCTAGTTGCCACAATATCGTTCAGGACAGTCTATCAGAAACTTCTGGCATTAAAGAACCATTTTTGGAAATATGTTCGTATCATACCGCATTATTTTGACGCTCAGTAAAATTTAACAATAAAAAATTTAATATTCGTGGAATACAACTTTAAATGTTCGAAAATTTCGATATTCTCCGACTAATTTTTCTGCTATACATCACTTAGGTATCATTAATCCCGGTATTAACTTACCATAGCTGAGTAATCAATCAGAAAAAAAAGATCTAAAGAATTAAAATTTGCCAAAATATATGCTTTTCAGGAATATTCACATGGTGAAATCCTTCCTAAGGTCATGACGATAGCTCCGCGAAAAATGTCCCAAAAGTATTTTAAATACTAGTGAGCGAACGCTTTAGTCACTTCTTGTACAAAGCGTGCTGCAAAACAATGAGAGTGGATTGCACAAATATAGATCTTTTACGTTCGAGGCAGTTGGTGTGACACACAGCACAAAAAAAATTAAACAAAATACGATAGCATCCATCTAGTCATTTAAAATATGTATAAAAAATGCAGAAAATGAAAAAGGGTTCATGAAGTTTAAAATACAGCCATGACGCCCGCATATTTTACCCGTTGTATCTCACGTTCGCAGTCTTCAAGCGAACTGAAAATTTGCCAACACAGGTGAAAACCGAGGGCGTTTCACAATGTGTATATTACACATTACAAAACGTTGTGGAAGTCTTCGAAATATTATTATCAGAAAATATCGTGGCTGAAAATGGTATTGCCAATCTGTTACGAATAACTCGCCACTATCAGCATAAGTATAGTAACGAAAGCATGACATGATAATGATAGTAGTTAACTATGGCATGTGGCCAACGCGACTACTTCAAAACTGGACTGCAGCAGAGTAATCTTGAAAAAAAGACCCTGGAGCCAAGAGACGAGAAAATAGCGAAAGAGTTATCCATGACCACAGAGTGAAATAAGTCTGTCTTGAATAGAAATCGCAAAAAACTCTGACAACATTGCTTCATGGGAATACTAACTTGGGTTAAAACAACTGGGGTGGTAAGGAAACATGGAATCAGAAGATGAAAAGAAGGACAAAATGGGAAGAGATGCTTCGAGAAGTCTGAGAAGAAATAAAAAAGGTAAAGGAGCGAATAAAACAAAAGGAGGTTGACGAAGGTTTCGCTTAACTTCAGACGATGGGCTGGAAGAGGAGGAAGCTGAAAAGATGACTTTTGGATGGGAGATTGCTTTGAAAGCGGGGTTGGAGTGCAACGTCCATATGTCTCGGGAACGAAAGAGATGCTCCAGGGGGCAAGTGTTGAATGGCGTTACCTGCGCAATTTGTTTAAGGAAGCCAATAAAGATATGAGGTATGAAGACATATATACACACACATATGCATACGTGGCTGTAAATATTATATATATATATATATATATATGTATATATACACGCACAAATGTGAATACATTACACACACACGTCAAGAGATTACACAAAATTCCCAAGAGGCTGGGGAGAGGTTGAAAACTTAAGTTCCATGGGAAATTTCTGGAGGTAGTTCGGAGAAAATTAAATTTAATACCCTTTACCATTGGCTTAATATGTCTCTTAAATTATTTTTTATTTATTCGCATCATTAGATATTTAATTTTATCAATGTATCCTTAATTATTTGTTCATATATTTTTCTATGACAGTTTACAACGGAGCGAGAATTTTACTTCGGACCGCGAAGAAGGTTTGGCCGCCCAGCGTCCAATATGTCCCTCATATCATGCTCCTATCCTATGCGTTTTATTTTCAATATTTATACATTCAAATATTCCTGTTTCCAGAGTTTCCTCATTCTTTACCTAATATTTGCACCCTAAAAAAGTCTCCTAAAAATAATTTTATAACACATATAACCGGTGCACTCAACAAAAACTACTTGTGACCATCAAGGACCTCGGAATAAATATATCTCTTTCCGTTAAAAGTAATTTTCAAGAACTTAACCATTTTGTAAATTGTTTAATAATTTAAAGACCATAATGGTATCAACTCCTTAAACGGACATGAAAGAGACTTTCAATAGAAATAAATTATTCGCAACAATAATGGCATTTACGTCGAGTACGCAACTTTTTCCAGAAAGTCAATACATGTATACCTTGTATGTTTGGGATATTTGTATACGAGGGTTTTTAAATTTTAAACTACGCACAGAGTCAAACAAATCACCACCGAAAAATAAATGCTTAAAAAAGCTCTAAATAATGATTAGCAGATGAAGATGGTGAGATTGCAATTTTAATTTTCAACCAATTAGAACTGAGATCAACTGAAGAATCTTGAAATGCTGTTGGACGATGTTGTTGGAACAAAATTGTATTGATCAACTGAGGCCGTTTTTCACTTCTAGTGTATTTTGTTTTTCCACCATATTAGTCGTTAGAATTATCAACTACAAAAAATCCTGGGAAGTACCATGGAATATCTAATTTACGTAAACACTTTGATGTCACAGTCATACTGAAAATTGTTCGTTATTTACTTCGAATGGGCTTACAGCATTCGGAATCAAGTAACATTTTTAGATCAGGTAATTCTAACGTAAATAAATTTCAACTGGCTAAAGCACTCGGCTGGATATCGAGGGATCCGGGTTCGAATCCCGGTCAAGGCGAATGATTTTTATACTCTGAAATTGTTGTATTCTAATGTAAACTTCAAATTACTCCATCAAGAGGAAGTAGAACGCTTCCATATTCTTTGATGTTCCTTTTAAGGTTCACATCGACAGTCTCCGTTGGCTTTTAATTAAGATTGGATCGTATCTTGAACTTGAAATATTGTTGATCACCCAGTGAATTCCCTCCAGTGAATAGAAATACGGGGAAAATAATGTTAAATCGATGGTGTAACCCAAGTCTATACCACTGCATACTGCCAATTGACATGTCCAGGTGTGCAATCTATCTTCTTTCTCTATCTCTTAATCACGTCTTACAACGAGAATGAGGAGGGTAATAAATCCCGTCTTACTGATGAAAACCAACTTCAAAATCACATGTTTGCCTATGAGGGTAAGATTTTATAACCATTTCGCTACACGCATCAATAGCCCCTATATTTAATTACTTTTGCTAGTATCTCTTTCCTATATATGATACAGTAATCGATGAAACGGACGGTATAATGCCTAACACCACCTCATTCTGGGGAAATATAAACGCTAATGAGAAATGCTCTTTATGGGTGGGTAGCATGAAGGTATGCTTAGGAGCCCGTAGCGGTTCTGATGGACGGGTAAGTGAGACCATTAGAGATGTCTTGTTTATGAAGAACGCACGCAAATTGATGTACTGAAAAAAATACGGCTGACATGTTCTACACTAAGTTTCAAACGGATGCCATCAATCAAGTTGAAAGAGGCATTTGAATCAACAGCCCTACGAATATTTCCTCCGACACCGCAATGCGAAGAGAGAAAATGAGATTTTCCGGGATTTTCTGTTATAAACTGAGATAATGATATGAATTTATACCGAATCTATGTATTTAGATTAAACGCTGAGACACGGGAACATTTAATAAGGAGAACGACAAACACGTTACTACGTTAGCGGGACATTAAAGTACCCAAGTATGATTAAATTGTACTATTTATTTGGTTCAGTTATATAAGCGTATAATGATTAAATAAATTTTTATCGTTAACTATTTCTCTATTCCTGGACATTTCAAAGTAGTATGCACATAATTATTATCATGGAAGACAATACAAAAAGTGAGAAAATTTCCTAAATTAACCCGAAATGTCTTTTTGACTTATTCTGACTCCATTGAGGAACCTGAGACGAGTATTCAAACAAGTGAATATTTCTTCAGTGATTAACATCCACCCATAAAGAATATTAAACATATCTATTCAATGTATTGAACGAAACACACGTCTTAAATTCAACTTCCTAGAACAATTGTGGGTACACTTCATGAGTCAAACAAAATATTTTCACCGTATGTCCTTGACCTCGATAGTTAAAAAATCTTCTAGGATAGTTAGGAGTTGAAGACGATTATTTATACGATAGAGACGATTATTACATTTACAGTACCTTTCGGTAAAATGAAAAGCTCTCTGAACGAAATTTACTCAGCCAAATGTGCACATGCGTATTTATCGGTATGGTGACCGTTTTGTGAGAGAAGATTATTTGGCGGATTTGGGGCCGAAAGCAAAGGGTTGCTGGAAGACAGCAATAGAGGGGACAATGTTGGGAAATTGGGAGAGAGAAAAAAAATAGGAATTTAAGGAGTTTGGGGAAATTAAGGGAGGTAAGAAATAAGAAAAGCTAAAGAATGACCTATTGTGATGTGTACCACCGAGTTTAAACTATTTTGTGTCATGTTAGTCAGGGCTGACCAGTAGTGTCGATTAGATCAGATAGTAGTGCCAAGGCTCATCAAAAACCTACAATAACACGATAAACTGCAACTACAAAAATATTGGAAGGGTAGAATTTAAACACATAAATCATGTGAAAACACGGTTAAAATTCAAACATTCACATGATTTTAATAAAAGTTAAAGTAATTCGGATCCCCAAATCGAAGGAAGGATTCTCAGGACGAAATGTGATTATTCACGGAAGATCACGGGAAGGAATTGTGCGAAGAAAAAGTTTCACGACGAATTTGGCAAACTATCTCCATTGTGAGCACTTTTGAATTTACTCGCGCCTCTATTGACCACTCAATGCTCCTCCAAGCGTGGAGAATTCCCCCGAGCGTCCCCGGGACTTCTTTCATTACGTCTCCCTTGCGGTTTTCAGACAGGAAGGAGAGCGACTCCTCGAAATAAAAGACGATCGAAAAAAAAAAATGGGTGCGCCCGAAGGGGATTGCTTGCAATGCGGGGAAGTGAGCAGACGGGACGCAGAGAAGAGGAGGAGAATGACGGGAATGTATGCGTTAAATGAAAATAGGGTCGACGCCTGCAGAGCTAAGAACCTCGGATTAACTTCCCGACCACGCCTGAGCGGGAGACGATCACGACGAAGATATATACATGTAGATATTCGATTCCCTCCAAGTCAGAGGAATTTACGACGAGATATCTTACTGAGAAAGAGTGCAAGCGAGAAAGGGAAAACAACCATTAAATAACAGATGAACTCGTTGCCGAGCAAACATCGAAGCAGCGAGTTACTCTCGCGAATGCGAACATCGAGTGCACCGTACAGAGGCATTTTTTTCACATGTTGAATTTTTTTGAAAATCTCGGATCAACAACGAATTTTCAACGTTATTTCTTCTCGTTCCATGCTGGGGTAAACTTGAACAAGGCAAAACAAGTTGAGATGCTGAGAGGAAATGGGAAGCTGAGCACGGCAATAATGGGAAGGAGGGAGGGATTGCTGGGAAGACGAGGTAGAGCGGGGAAGGAAAATAATAGGCATTTAGGATTAAATCGAGTGAGTTAGAAAGTATGCAGAGCTGAAGAATAAGTTATTGTGATATCAAGTATAGGGTTTATGAAATCTTTTGTGAAACCCTAACCTTGGAGACAAATGTTAAATTAACAATTACGTCACAGAAAGGTAAAATGAGCTATTAGAATCTTCGGCGAATATTGATGTCCATCTGTATTTACTCTTAGAAAACCTACCGCAATGAACTCTTCAGTCCCTCTAGATCAACTTCATTATGAGGTGAGTCTTAGAAAACCCTCCCTAAATTCTTTGGGAATGAAATGGAAACAATTCTATGAGAGATAAATCCATATATTATTGAACAGAGGAATGTAATTACTGACCAATAAGTAAAACAAGTTTTGGCGGCCAATATACGTACACTTGAAGATTCATTCACACACATTCACATTCGTAGTTTTATACGTAATTCTGGACATAGATTGACTCCTTCAGGGAGGTAAATAGGTTATCAATATCACGTGGGTCGTTTATTAAAATTTAAAAAAATAGCGAAACAAATTATTTCGTGTTGTAAATTTTATTTATTTTTGCGATGGCCTCCTCGCTCGGCGTGAATTGTTTTCCACCAAGTCAATTTTTCAAGTTTAGAAACAACACAGTCACTCGGGGCCAAATTTGACGAATACGGTTGATGTTGTACGTAATTATCCGAATGTTAACGTCATCGAAACTGTACTGGTGTGCAACCGTGCATTGTATTGTTGGATGAGAATTTTTTCTTTGCCAAATGAGGATGTTTTTTCCTGATTTCTTCGCTCAACTGATATAATAACGACGCACAATTCCCTCCATTTATTATTTGCCCTTTTTGCAATTAAACGTCGCAGAATATTCCTCACGCACCACAAAAACCGTAGCCATCACATTGACAACTGATATCACCCTACTTCCTTTCCTCGGAGCCGGACCGCTTTTAGAAATACACTGTTTCGACTTCTCCTTTGCATCTGAAGTGTACGTACGTAGTAGCATATCCATTTTTCGTCCAAAGTCATGTATCGACGCAGAGTCTCGTCAGCATTGCAACAAAAGGAGTCAAATCAGTCTCCGAATCGACAACACGATTGCGTTCATTCTCCACTAAGAGTAAACACGGCACTCATCTTGCCAAAATTTTTTCACGCTCAATTTTCCTTGCAACATTGAAAACACTGTACCTCGTGATGTGCCTGCTGTGGCCTCAACTAATTCGCGAGCTATGATTCCTGGGTCATTCTAAACCAAAAGATGGATTTTGTCAATCGTTTCGGAGGAAGTCACTTCCACTGGACATCCCAAATGATGTTCATTTGCGGAAATACGGCCACATTTAAACTCATTTGCCTAATTGTTGAGAGTCGCAATCACAGGAGCAGATTTGCCATGAGCTTCATTCAACTCAGCTTTGATATCTTTCGGTGTTAAGCCTTTTAAAGTGAAGCGTTCATTCACCCCATTAAGGTCATTTTTTTCGATTTTCTAAATAAAAGTTTGTTGCTTCAATTGATAATGAAAATGAAACCACGCGATGGACATAACTGAAACTTTCCCGGCAATCTTGTGAGAGATGAGGCTTACCAAATGCAAAACTTTTTCGCGCCATTTATTAGATTTTCTCGTGTAAAGACTAATTGAAGGACCAACTATTCAGCTCCGAAACACATTGGCCGCATTTGTGGACGATTCACTCGCCAATTTGTATGCCACCCAAGGCCTTGGGATGCCAAATAACTCCAGTCTTCTCACGAAATCTCACCACACCTTCTGAGAGAGAAATCAACACGTATCTATTTCTTAATGTCATTTGAAAGGAATAGAGTTCAACCTCCTTGAATTCAATACCGTTGGGAGAAACTCCGTGGGCATGCGCTGTCTTTCACCGTTCTCTCATTCTATGCAATTTCTTCCTCCACTCGTCAAATACATGTCGTTTCATTGTCCTACAGTGTCTCTCCGATGGAGAAATACTCTTCCCGAGGTTAATATTTTTCTTCCTTATCATCTCACCTGCCAGATCCAAAAGGTAAACCAATCTATCACCATTCATTATTAAAAATGTCTTTAATTTAGCTCCATCCTCCACCAGTTTCTTCAGAAAAGCTATAGTGTTCCTTCGGACATTGATAAGTTGAATTCAAAGACAGGTGAATGCTATATTCCTCTAGGCACAGATATTATTAACAAACAGTCAGGCATTCATCATCCAAGCTGATTGCCAGCTTGATAATGTATTGATATGTTTGTCGTCGAAATATGCATAGACATAAGTTCTCTTTAGTCATCGACATAAGACCTCTTTAGAACTATATTCATCCGAGAAGTAGCACAAGGAAGACTATCGTTTTATTAGACAGTGGTCTGCACCCAGACTAAAGTATCGTGCAATGTATATTGGTGGCAGGGTGCACCATACTGATCACATTGAGTTGACCGTTCAACCAGGCCTGCATTAGGCTATTTCTGTGACATCCTTATTCATTCAATAGGTTTTACTTCGATTATACTTTTCTCTAACTTCCCAATTGTAAACCTAACCGTTCACCTAAGCGTACTCGGCAACCCAAATGACCATTGACATCACAATGTAATTTAAAACTTGCCTCAGCAGCTCCCGCATGAGAGCGTAGCTCTTGTGACCGCCCAAGGAGAAAAAATAACAAGACCACGGGTGCCTTCCCGCGGTGTAATTTCCTTCCGAACCACACGTCTACATTACCGAAGAGCGTACTTCGTACTTCTTACGCGGGGTGATTAGGTTTTATTTTTCCAACCTGCACCCCATGAGTGCACATCACGGTGGCCTAAATGGCAATCCCCTCCAACGCCCTAATTCCATTCCTGCAGAGTAAGTCCCACTGGTCCACTCCGGCTAGTGCGATAGCCTCTCACCCATTAGGGGGGGGATGGATGGATCTCCCCGTGATTCTTAGAAAAGGATTGCCCTCTGTCCGAGTACCATTCTGGCCCGATTTAAACGTGTTGACGCCGCATTTAAAGCGTGGAAATCTCCAAGTGGGCGGCGATTCGCGGAACTTCGGTCGTTTCGCCTGATAGCTGGGAAAGCCATTGGTGGGACTTGAAAAAAAAATGTTTCAAAAAGAATCCTTTTTTTTAAGTTTCCGGAGTGGCCTGGGGCAATGAAGACGCTAATGTCTTCCACTCGGTGATCAAAGAAATTCAAGTAACAAATGGCCGATAAATGAGAAAAAAAATAGAAATAAAGCGAGTGGCAGAGGGAGGGTTGGAGTCCAATCCCAACGGCGGTTGACCTATGAGAGGAACGTGCTGGACTCTGCACTATTCGCACTCCCGAAAACGCATTGCCCGCAATATCAGACCAGCCACCTTCAACAGGAGCAAGAACAGAAACCACTGTCGCGTCTCAAGTGGGGTAGTAAAGAGGAACTAGTTAGATAATGGACACTTGATTGCGGAGATAACGCCCAAATGGGCACGCGCGTTCGCACTTAGCAAAGAGCATGGCGAAATGGCATAGCTAAGAAATAAGGTGCCTCGGAACGTACGTGCATGCACATTTGACGTTCCCCTTCCGAGAAGGGTAAGCGAAAACGGTCGCTGTCACGCCGTCCGAGAGTACCATAAATGATACTGATTAAAATTCATTTCCCGGTTAATATATCACAGAGAGAGGAAGAAACTTCACAGCTGGAATGTTGCAAGTTTTGAGCGGATGCTCCACTTCGCCTATTTGCTGCGCGGGGAAAAACCAGCCATCATGAGTGTGCAACGCTCCCGTGGGGCATTGAAGAACAACATGAAATAAAGAAGCTTAAAATTATCGCGCCAGGTACGCTGCGTCCGCCACAAGCAGACTGTACGAGTGAGGAAAAAGAAAAGGAGAGAGAATGCGCATTCCGATCGTCGCTCCACTCGTGTTTTTGAGAGCAGGAATCGGTACTTTTTTTCTTTTTTATTTTTCTTTTGGAGCAAAGGAAACGATAACATGACACTATCTCACGAATGGGATATTTTTAAAACCCTGATGGCTCGGATGATGGAAGTTTATTTCACTAATTTACAATTTTAATCGTCCGAAAATCAGCATTAAAACTTACGGTGCCCTAGTAGAATTTCTTGTGTTGCATTCATGAATGAGGGATCTAATTACGCGTGTGGAAATCTCTTCATTTTTTTCCCATGGAGTTATCAATGGTTTCTTCGTAAATGCGTTTTTAAAATTTAAAATTCCAAAACCCGGCTAAGACGATATAATTCTTGGTAATGGCTATCTTAGAAGAATGCCCCATAAGAAGATCAAGGGCATGTGCATCATCAATAAACACAAATCGAAAGATTAAACGTATTTCAAAAGTATTAAATGTTTGATTTACATCACGAGTGAGAAGAGGGGGCACTCACCCTAGGATTACCACACCATTTTTTTAAATCTATTAAATGTGTTTAGAGAAATTGGCCGTCGAATTAAACACAAATACTTCACTGACGTTTGATTGTATCGAGGACACTGGTGTAGATATTTTTAAGGAATACACCAAGAATAAAGGGGGTCTTTGGGTACTGTAACTGAGAAAAAAATGCGGAAGGTCATTGCCGGAGCTTCGAAAGAGATCCTGATAACCAGCATAGAGTATAAGAAATTCAACACAATCATTTGACCGATTCAAAGAACTGCAGGAAATGCCGCGACAATTTCTTCATCGGAGTCATCCGCGCCTGTGCACGGAAATGCGAAAATTAAGCAGCATAAAAACACTCATCCACGGCGAATAATGCTTGTGCTGTGAAATTCGTTCATTTTCATTCTTTCTGATTATCTGAATCAACTTACAATGCCATTGGTCTTCATAAATATCAAATTTTCCATTGTTTATTACATACATTTTGGGTTAATTCGATTTGAGGCACTTTCACTGTCGTACGTCAATAGGTTTTGTTTGAGCATTAGCTTCCAATATTTTCGCAAATATACGGAATCTATCAAATGAATCGACATTAAAAACTTAACCTCTAAAATCATTTTAGTATTAAATACAATAATCATAGACATTTGTGAGTATGGATGACAAATGTTCTTCTTCTCGAACATTAAACATAATAGGCACTACGTGAACTCTCAACTGCCTACTTACTATATTATGAAACAAATTAGCCTTTTGTTTGCTCACAATGGATGAAATAAACAACTCCAGGGCTCCTCAGAGCACGGACGAAAATTCTCCGCAAAACTTGCCAAGGTACTCCCAAATTTTATATGTTGATAACCATATCATGATTCTATTAATCACAAATAAATGCGACGGGGAGATTAGAGCCATCGATTTTGTTCAATTACTTAGTAGGTTACGATTAATTTCAAGCAATATCGTGTCTTTAAATTTTTATATTTCTTTTTGTGGACTGTATTTATTTCGGAAATTGGATCCCACGCTGCAAAATGGAAATCGGAATATTGACGCGATTGCTCCATCTGCTATCAGATAAGCTTTTCTCACGAAGGAGTGAATGAGGCATCAAACTAAACAGGCAAAAAATTAATAAAATTGGGAAGAATACATGGACCTTAAGCGATAATTGGGAAATAATTCATTTTTCCCCATCTTCTCATCATTAGTCCCGATATTCCATACCACTGGCATGTACTTGTAAGTTAACTTCTCATACAGGTGTACGCTGTTTACCAAACAAAATAATATAAAATTTCAACATAAATTATAGAAAATATAAATTTTTTCCATAAAATTTATGCAAGGGTATTTTTCGAGTTTAAATTATTTTTTTATAACGGATAGCGGTGTTGTTATCATACTATAAAGATAAAGGAGCATATGGTGTTTTCACATTTTTTATTCTCTCGGGTTTTAATAAGATGTAAATGTCATATCTTGTGCTTTTTGTATCAAATCACCAATTCCTTAAATATCTTTTCGTCTTTTACGCAATAAATCGTCTACAATTATTTGATATGAGTACGTTGCGTACATTTTAATTGCATTTTGACCATTTTCCGACCCCTTCATGGGTACAGCTACTATACTTCTAGGTATATTTGAAACATTTAATTCTGCTCCAACTAAAAAAAGATTTGAAATTATTAAGGTGCTATTGATATTCATAATCATTAGTCATTATTCATACACATTCCACATTTCAGGTGGATACAGGATAGTTTTGGCAAGCTCCTAACCTTGGAGCCTACTAATTCCAGCTTTTCCATCACTAATCAGTAACGGGCTTGTGTTATATTTCTGGTTAACATGTTCTAGGGCACGATGAAGTAAGGAATTTGGCCACTAAACTAAATTTACCATTTCACCCAATATTAGAGGTACTATCTTTGTACAAGGTGAGATTCACCCTCCACTCACGATTAGACCAACAGATTCATGACCTATCATTGTTGTGCCTCACTGAATAGAGAATATTTTCATAATGACGCCCTCCTTTGTGTACACGATCATCACATCTTATTTGTACATAGCTGAGCAGATAAACCGAAAAAAAGATTATTCTGTCGTATATCGCAAAGTATTACTGGAGGAATCGATCCCCATCTCTTTAATACTATACACCGTTCTCTAGAGCAGATAAAAATGCGAGGCTCGAAACGATCTCCGGTAACTCCCGTGAGATTCATCACCTGAAGTTGCATTAGATATATTATACCCGCAGGTACGTGGGATTCATGCTTGTATACCTCTAGACAAAAGCCAGAGCTGGATAGGCCGTTGGGGAGCGGAGGGCAAGGGGAGGCGGGACGGCGAAGGGAGGTTTGACGGACAGGGACGGTTGTTGAGGGGGGTTCCGGCATGGGGGAGAGGAGGGGGTGCATTAATCTCGTTCGCGCCGTGGTAGATGTTGGCCGAGGCAGGAGGTCTTTACCTCGCCCCGAGGAGCACCACATAGACAACCGTAATCCCTCCGCGGTACAAACAACAGGCATTATAACCACAGGGCGCTTAATCTTCCGTTATTAATTACGCGGAAATCGCACGCGAAGCGCATTGAGTGCCTGCACGAGCGTGCCCGACCCGGGTACTCTGACGTTGTTCGCGCCCAGTTACAAATGCCTCACCTGTCCTGCCTGCTTCCTCCGAGGATGTGCGGGACCACTCGCCCCGCACGCGAAATCATATGTACGAATACCGCATCTGCCAATCGAAGGATCGATGGTGACTTTTCGATCTGACGTGTGACTTTCGTCTTACAATGCATCGTTCCATATTCTCGAGTAGTTCCCAATGAAATCATAGACACATGAATCATAGATAATAATATAATATACTCATTAAGGCCTTTGCTCCCTACAAAACTCAATACATGCTCGTCCAGGTAAAAGTTGAGCTTTGGAATTTGATAGAAAAATGTGGTTTTCGGTGTGCTCTCCCACTTCTTTAAATGCACACGGCATCTGAGGTGTTTCCTGCACACATTAGTCGGGTTGGACATAAAAAAAATCACACTATAATCTGCTTCAGGTTATAAGTGCCAGGGGATCAAGTGAAATCCGGAACAGGTTCTTTGAACATTAACTACCGTGAAATGATGATTGTGGCAGGAAACGGAGTGTCCAAAACCAATATTTGGGTACGATGAGTTAAATCGATAAGTTCAATTGATATTACCTAGGCTTCTCCTGGAAAAAGACACTTAAGTACTTGCCTGCATACATATACCTCTGAAGCGGAGGTACGAAGTCGTAAATCACTAAAACTTCCACAGAAAAATTAACTGTTACGGAGGAAATTAAATTGGGTAATCGCTGTTTTCTAGGTCTTCTCTTATAAACCTTTGTCATATTAAATTTGCAGAGAAAAGAATTGAGTTTCTGTACGAGAACGAAATTAATTTAAACGATATTTACCTCATTGAACCAATGGCAGTCTTCCATTGATGGATGTCGTTGGATGACTGGGGATTGAGAAAGACATAAATAAAAGCTGGGACGGGTAGAGGGCGGGCGCAGTTCCCTCAAGCTGTCAATCACTTGATCTCCTTGTCGAGATTTGTATGAATGAAAGCCGCGCCAATAAATAGAAGATTGGTTATCCTCCCTCCCACGTTACTCTATATTTGTGTACGTTCCTGACGAGGGCATTCATGCAGCCTTTTTACCGAGTTAAATAAGAATTCCTCTCTCGGATCAGTATAGGCAAAAGAAAAAAAAATTAACGAAGTGTATTCGAGAGACCATCCACTAGAACTCCCGACTGGATCCGAAGGAGAGGTGGATGACCTCTCCGAATTCCTCGAGCGACGAACGTGTAGAGCATCGAAGTTTACATTTTCAAGCTCTTATTTCATTTGTCTAGTATCCAGTCTCAAGAGTCAGCGTAGAAGCCACCTTTGTGTATGCATGCACCGTGAGACATCAAAAGGATGAAATATTAACAGAGGATGGAAAGATGGGGCATCATTAGACGCGCACTTAAGGCGACAACTTTCCATGGTAACGAGGTGAATATCTTTCTTATTATATCCATCTCTCTAGACGCTGGCCTCCTTTGAAAACTCCCAAAGCTCAAGGAGGAATTCACAGAGCGGAAGTTTCTCGATAAAAGAGTCGGTAGTTATCACGTGTTCTTTGAAGAGGGACCGGAAGAAAATAAATCCTTCGTATTTCTTGAATTGTGTAATCATACAGATTTACATCGATTTGATTTGATTTCCCTTAGTTTTAATTAATTTACACATTTCTTAAATAACACATGAATTCATGTAAGCAAAAAAATGCCGAGACCGTAAACTTGATCAAGTTTACGGTCTCGGCAGTTTTTTGCTTACATTGATTCACGACCGTTACGTTCCTTGTATATTTAAATCAATTCATTATTATAAAGATTATTTCACTTGTGGACATAAATGGCTACTTTTCCAACTGTATTTGCAAGCACTTCATCGCTTGAAGTATGGCGCCTTTATAAGCGTGACAGCAAAATTAAACATTGCTCCTAATTTACGTGATGTGGTGGAATTCGAACATTATAAAGAACAGATAGTAACAATTTTCCACTCTGTATAAAAATATATCTTATGGCTATGCGTGCCACGATACCTACTGTTCCTATCCTTTATGATGTTGTATGATTGCTAATTTACTGTCCTTTCCTCTTGTGTGTCGTCTATTTCTCCTTTGGTGGGTGGAACAGCTCCCTAATGCCATCTCTTGGCCAAAGAATCGGGGCACTTGGTTGCATAAAGACCCGCAGATGGCAATGAAAATTACTTTTCCTCGATAGCTCTAGTGGTTAGAGAATCGGCCCGGCAAGTCGAAAGATGCGGTGTTCAAGTCCTGGCCAAGGAAATACTTTTGCGCTTATGATCTGCTCGATTCCGCCTTCCACACCTGTCCTTTGTTCGTCCTTTATATGTGTTCCTAACCATTTTCCTTATTTCTATTTCTAGGTGAATTAATATACATATACCGTGGAAAATTGAAATTATCAGTTCTTTATTATTGCTCCTAAAGTTTAGCGAAACGATTTATTGCTGATAAAAATACAATTTCATGGTTCGCCATAAATATTACATAATAAGGAACGGAAAATGCAATTATATTGCAAATGTGCTCGTTACGGCGGATTAACGTGAAGCAATGTACGCGGTTTTACTTCGCCTACCGGCAAAACTGTTTAAATAATCTCTCTCATTTCCTGAACAAAGCTCTTGACCATTTCATTCTGCCGGAGTGTTTGGCGCAAAAAATGAAAGCATTTAGAATCCACCCTTTTCTGTATAAATTTTTCAACAAGATTTCCAACAAAGCTGGAGCGTGACCTATAAGTGAGATCACTTTTACTGAATAAATTAAAGAGGAGTCACTCAGATTTATGAGAAAAGAAAAGTCATCATGATAAATGTCGGAGCATATTTTATAATACACAAAACAATGTGGCGAGAATGGTTATATTCCTGGAAAATGATTACCCGTTTCAGAAGGATGGACTTCCGAGAGAGTGAGTGACCAGACAAGACGTGACTTCCGTCAAAAACAAAAATCTGACAGTCGGACTGCGTCAAATTGTGGCTTTGCTGGGAAGCGCGCCAAGTCATGGACCACTATCTCCTGCCGACCGAGTTATGCGATAAGCGCTGTGCTATTATACCTTGGAACTAGGATTATTTATTTCCCAGAAGTCATTGCCCCCCACCCTTCCCGTGACTTCAACCGAGAAGAGGAAATGAAAAAAAATAATAGAACTTCCGAAAACTCTTGTTTTTGGCATAAATATAGCACATTTGCACTTGAAATGTTCAACAATTAAAGGAATTAGAATTTAAAGAAAACGAAAAAAAAATAATCTCAAATTTTGTGTCACACGAGCTTTGGCTTTTATTTTTCCTCCCGTCAATGAAACATTAATGGCGAGATACATTACTCCCAAATTATTTGGTAGACGCACTCCGTAATATTTTTACTTGGATCTAGCCCTGAGGCCCACAATCTTTGGCCAGCTGGGCTTCTTCTTATCAAAATATATATGCTGGTTCTAACTTAATGTACATTTATAAATATAATATTTCTTGCTCTAGCTCAAAGTACATGGGCCTTGATCTGAAATTACTGAATTATTACTTTAATTAAATAATAGCTAAGAGATTCTCAAAAAATTTGAAAGAGAAACACTTGGGAAGGGTTTCCGTCGCTGCTTTTAAGGAGCTTCAAGCTTTTGTATGCTTCATTCAATGGAAAGGTTAGAAATAAGCCAGCGGGAAACTAAAAATAATATTGGGTGAAATATGTATGCCGTTTGGTTTCGTTCTCTTCCCAAATCGGAGGCTTCTACTTCTATCCTATTGGTAATCATCGAAATGCTCCTCAAGTATTATGGAGGAAAATATAATGTGAGTTATGTAATTCGATCATAATGCAAGCATAATAGTAATATAAGTATAATAGTAACGTAAGTATCTATTTTCCTTCGTCATCAGGATTGCATTCGTTTCACTGGACATATTGTTGGGATTCGGTTTCTCAAAAACTTTTGAATTTAATGATTTGGCTCAACAGATTTCCACTGTGACTCACTATAATAAGTCATCGGAACGTTTGGAAAATTGGATAGATTTCTCCAGTATTTTCTTAGCTTCTCAACATGATGTAGCAAACCTGGAAGCAATCAAAGAAGGGCCAAAGGCGAAAATCAACATAGTTTTCTGTCGTGTGTATAGCACACGAACCACCCGTAATTTTTTTCCCCTTTTTCGATCCCACTACGTCTCCTTTCTTTCATGAGCGTGCAGCAGACATGTGCGAGCCACGCACAACATTCTAACTTTGTGCAAATCGTGCGCGTGAATGCTCCGTTGGCGCCGACCGCAAGGAGTTCGTTTGTCCCTCGGACGGATTGACGTGACGACGTTATCATTTCCGTGGATGCGGTCGCGGATGTCCCTCATCGCGGCCAATCCCCCTTCCAATACCTGATATCGAGAATGACGAAGAATGAAAGAGAACGGAAGAAAAATACATTAACATTGGATATTTGACGCTGAAGGGGAATCCAGATTCCGTACTCCGAGCTCCTAATTGCATGCTCTGCACTACCCGGAAGACGTTTTTCAAGTACGTACATCCCGACAGCTTCCCATGTGATTTGATTAAAAGAGACTTCTTATAGTTAACTCAGGCGTAGTCAATAATGTTTTGGATTTGAAAAGCCACTGTACGCGTACACAACACTTTACATGAAAACGACCCGAAAAAAATATTATTTAAACTGAAGAAAATCAATTCCCAACACTTTGTGAACTTACATGTACACGTATGTATTACTACATTATTAACTGATATTATTATGAAGGCCCAACCAGTCCCTATGAACAAGTTTAGATGAAAGTGCATATCTTCTTTGAAATAATTTTTCCAATATTCCTTTGCATATCACATCAATTGAATCCATGAGAGGATATCGAGAATATTCGAAAAAGTTGGAATGTTCTCTACGTCTTGTATTTGCTTCATATCCTGTGCCTTGTACGCGCGATTACGTACAAGGCATGATTAAACAAATATGCTTTTGACAATTTTGCTATCATAAATTTTCCTAAATTATGAAGAAATTTCAACAGTCAAAAAGACAAAACGTAAGAGTATGTCCACGCCCTGGCTTGCTGATTTCTAGATATGCATGCACGTTCTCCGTCGTTTGCTTCGACGAAAATGTTCCACAAAAGTCCAATTAAGAGACGGAAAGGCATGGAAGGAGATGGAGAGCTAAAGAGAAAAAAGGAGGGGAAAGATGATGGGGAAGCGAAAGAGAGAGAGAGACGGAGGCCCGTCTTCGCGATCGAAGTGATTGGCCACGTAATGGCCGGCTATGGCTGCCTATCCCTCGAGGCGGATCTCAAGCCACACGGCGCTATAACAGCAGCAGCAGTGGGAGTGACGGTACGTATCTCTAAGAATTCTAATGCGTTAACGGTGAAGATAACGAGTTGGCCTAGGGATGAGTTGAGGGGAGCATTTAGAAAATGAAAGACCGTAGGCGGGAGCGAGGAAAAGGCTCCGTCCCGTTGGGTAGATGGGATGCCTGAGGAACCTCTAGATTATTTTTCAGCCACCCTTTGAGAGTTTCATTTTTGGGAATTTTTTTGGGCATATATATGTGTGTGGGTTCAAACATGAAGGAAAAGTAAACGAATTCCGGTCGTATTGGAGACAGTGTCGATATTTATTCAGCAAAAGTCATTTTATGACCGTGGAATGCGCTGGGCTCGCATTCTTCCAAATCTTCGCAATGCCTTTCCCTTATCCTACACATGCACACTTCAGAAATACGAAATGAATGTGCAGTCGACAATTTGCCCCTACACCCATACCTATTGCATTACATTCCTCTAAATCAATCCCGAACAATTGATTTGAAAAAAAAACTATCGCTGCAACATTTTCGGGCCCAACATCAAACAATGCGACTTCTGTTCATCATTATGTATTTAGCACAGTTTCAGATAATATCTATGGAGAATTTTTTTCCTTATTTCCAACTAGGAATAGAAGAAATCAAATGATGGATGTCGGCCGTGACACTACGAAAACCAAGATTTCTGTCGCAAATTAAGTTTACCCGTGCTGAAATTCGAACCGCATTTTTTTTTCTAGAATAGATCATCCGCCCAGAAGGTTGAAAAAGAGATTGTAAATCAGATTTTTCAAAGAAAAGGCGCATGGCTAAAGAATGAGCTGCAAAATATTACTGAAAACGGCCGTCGAGTCGTTCAAATATGTGCTGTCGATACCTTGATGAACTATTCTGGGAAAAGTTTCGTTCCCCGTGGTTCTTGCTGAAGTGGTCTTAACTGAAGGGATAGATGCAAATATGGCAGGTATCGTGAACTATCGCCATAGAAAAGGCTGAACCTCTGAACGGACCCGGAAGGAATGAATGAATACGAATATATCACATCGTCTTTAAGCGAATAAATGAAGAGCTTTTAGAACTGGAGCTATGGAATCCCAGATACTCCGAGCGTCGCTTTATGTGCAGAATAGATAAGAAAGCTGAGTCCTCATCAATCGCGATGTATCCCACGTCAATCCTCTAATAATGAAACCAGATGAATAATGAAATGAAATGGGTCGGATTACATTGACATGAAACTGACTTTCAAATAATGTTTTACATGTAAGCTGAAAGAAGCTACACAAGTAATATTTAACTTATTTAACAAACGCCATCGTACTTTTTGGTTGCCAGAGGGATTAAAATGGGTTATTGTTGCGTGTTGCATCTTGAGCCTACCGTCCACCGATTCGTTTCCCGTAATAACAGAGAGGAAAGACGAAATTTAGAAGACTGGGCTCTTATACCTACTCTTAAAAAGGTTACGAACTTTTCCTTTCGAGGGGTTATCAAAATCACTTACCATTTGACTCCTTCCCCTCACCATTTCTTGCGCGTTTTTAGTGTGTAGTTCTCTATGAACACTTTTACAGGTGGATATGTGGCACTCAAACGTTTTTATTAATGCGCTTTTGTGTGTCTCGGTAAGGGGAGGTGGGTGTGAGGAAAAACCTGAAAAGACGAGGCTGCTCCTCCACAGTGGAAAACCTGCAGCTTAACCGCCATTTAAATGCAGGAATTTTCATAATCGTGGTACCCCATACACATTAGAGTTTAAACCGTCTGGCTCTCATCTTCTGCTAAGAAACGCAATGAATCTAAAAAAAGGAGAGCAGATTTGATGGACTTGGCGGGAATACGACATAGCCCAGACGATACAGATCTTCAGAATAAATGCGACGAGGTGTGACTCTTGAAAGTACCTCTCGCAAGAAGAACTCAAGTGCTTTTTCCTAAGTGGCACCGACGTGAGATAAAAACCATTTGTGTTCAACCCACAGGGAACAATTTTGTCCAACAAAAGTTCTCGGTATTATTGACAACCATTAGCATGCATACAGGCAGAAAAACTTTGACACGGTGGCCACGCGACCTCGAAGAAGATCAGGGCTGGGTGAAGGGTGAGAAAAAGATTAAAACATGAGGCCTATTTCGGGGAAGACGACTCTTTTTCTATTGCGAAAGTGGTCAAGCGAGTTTTACCTCTTGCATTAATTGTAAGGATTTCTCTTTAGCAATGATGTTGCTGAAAATGTTTCATTAGCTCAGGGTACGGTAGGAGACATCATGGAACCAAAATTAGAGAGAACTTTATTGCATAACAGATAGATTTAAGATGTCATTTTTCCCACGATCGATAAGGGATCAGGATAAAAAAACCTTTGTCCGACTTCGCTAGGAGGGAAAGGTGCTTTGGGCCAACGTTAGTCTGGTGTGCGATCACCCTGCCACACATCCTAGTGGTGGCTCGCAGGGTACTAAATAAATAAATAAATAAAAAGTGAGCATGCTGCCCTAGCCAGAACCGAATGTAACAGAATGGTCTATTAAAATTGCCCCATCGCTATGACATCCAACGGAATTGCGGGGAGAAGAAAGAAGAGAGGGAGCGGGGAGAGAGAGCTGATTATTATTGAGGGGCGGGCGGCCTTGAACGGACCAATCGAGTCCCTCGACAGGTGCGTCAACCGTGGCAGACAGCGTGGCGATAAACCAACTGCACCGGTTGCCATGGAGACGCTCACGCCG
Source organism: Hetaerina titia (assembly GCA_037158775.1). Lineage (NCBI taxonomy): Eukaryota > Metazoa > Arthropoda > Insecta > Odonata > Calopterygidae > Hetaerina > Hetaerina titia. Next base: position 29,907,843 of record CM073769.1, read on the forward strand.
GGCCTTCTCGCGAGGAGGAGAACGCACTTAGAAGGCTCCGCTTGCCCGATCAGTCAATATAAAAGAAATGCTTCCCGTTTCTAATCCATTTCTTAGGTTTATTACGAGGGCGAGATGAAAATGTGCAATCCAATTTCTCGAAATATATTTTTCATTTCATTCGTAAAAAGCGTTTAATATTAATTTTTTTCCAATTTTAAATCAATAAAAAGTTTATAAAATGATCGCGATCGTCTAACCCTCCGGCTGACTCAAATACTATATTGTCCCGTGAAGCACAAATGATCGAGTAAAGTGGGCCCGTCAAATTGTTAGCGTATAAAATTGTCTCCCAAAGTCAATTTTCTTCGTTCGATCCTTTATACTTTTAATTCTCCTTAATTTCTCCGAGGCGCTCCCTCTCAATATATTGTCTCTTGCGATATTTAACGAAAATAGTTACATCACCGACGTTACCGTTGATATCCTTCGCCCTTAGCCGTAATCCGCGGTAAATATCATAAAAACAGCTGTCATTTGCATCCAATTCCGCACCAAAATCAACTAAATTCGATCTTCGATAAAGTAACTTAGCAAACATAAAATGTTAGTGGATAGTTGCGCACGAAAAGTTATCTGGAGAGGATAATAGCAACCATATTACGAGATCTGAAGAGATAACGAAGGAGAGTAGCGCCAAATAAATAAATCGTCGAAAGCAACGAAATTACTTTATGCAGGGTCAGAAAGATAACTGCTCTTTTATCGGCGAAGTGAGTTATAAAAGGGACGAGGTTTTCCAGAAATATCACCTCCATTAGGAAGGAATAAGTCCCAATTATGGTGTGCAATAGCTTGATGTTTTTTTGTTGCTCCACTTGACACTAAAACATATTCTCAACAGTCTTGCAACAGTATTATATTGGAAAGATAGTTTTTTTAATTATTTCAAATTCATAATCCTTCTGTTAGGGTTTTCTACTGAGATATTTTCTAATATTTAAGAATTTAGATCATATTTAAGGAAAGGCAGCGGATTCTCCATGCATTGTCATTTCAGTAGCTAATGTAAATTAAAATGTAAATTGAGGAAACATTACTTGTTGCTTCGAAAAAATTATAAATTTGGGGTACAAGCGGTTGGTAATATTTTTATAGAGCTGCAGATAGTTTCTAAATGATTTATATGCTTTAATTTAATATTTCATTTAAACTGCGGAAAACCCTATCATTTTTTTAGATGGATTTATAAGCAAACGACAGCCTATTTATTGACAACAAGCTTTTACTTCCCGAGAAACTTTTACTTCCGAAGAAAGGAATAGGGAGAGCAAAAGCCTATTACAGACTTCTCTGCTGCTATGATAAAATAACATTGATAACTGTAACTGACAATAACAAACAACTGTATCTTGTAAAAATAACAAATAACTGTAACGCACAAGTTTAGAACGCCAAAAGGTTGTAATTCCAATCTAATTGCGGATCACGGTAGTCGGCGGGTCATTCCTATATCTATGAAACTGTTTGGGCTCTCGGAATAAATTGGCTAATCGGTTCAGTTAGCACTATCCGATTTCCGCAATAATCGAAATTTTGCTCCTGCAATATGACAGATACTGGCTAAAATAGTTAAAACGCAATGCAACAGTACCCATCAATGCAAGCATTAGCTTTTACCCAGAATTAATGGCATAAGGCAAATGATTTGCAGTATAAAGCCTTGAATTATCATGAAACTTCACAGTCACATGTAAGAACGGAAATAGTTATGACAGCAATATTTACCAAAGAAATGCTCTGCAGTACGCTCACTGACCTCACAGACCCCTACAGTTGAATATTTGAGAAAGGATGCAGGGAGAGGAAAGGGTTAGTTGCGTCAGACAACATTAAGGGATCTGAATTCAGGAATAATTTAATGTAGTGCTAGGTTTTTGGGTATTTATGTCACGTTAGGAGGGGCTTATAAGGGTCAAAGTGCTAATTCCCTGGACCAATTCAAAGCCTATATTGAACTGTAGAGCATCTAATATTAACAACAAAAAAAGCCAGCCTACCCGCTCGGAGTAGACATAAATAATGAGATACCCAGGGAAATGTTGAGTTTTTATATCTGATTTACTTCACAAAATACCGCGAACAGCGTCAAAATGTAGTCATACTTAGGAAATTACTTAAACACTCAGTTGGGATATCAATTAATATTTAATCAAAGAGACACTAGCAGTCTTACGAAACAAAGTTGAACAATTAAAATACGCACTTGACGTAATAGATGATTGTATACGTACACTAAGCGTATTACACTAGCCACACAGGGAGGCACTTTACGAAAAAATAGAGAAAAACGCAGACGATAACTGCGGAGAGGAATTACGCCCGGAATGAAAGAGACGAAAAGGAAACGAAAAGGAATGGTGAGAGCAGATTGGAAGGCAATTATCTCGGCGGATCTTAACAAAGCCTGTCTTCGCTAATGCTGGCCGGCATGCGATGAAGAGAACGGATAAACACCCGTGTTTGAGATACTTTTTATTCAGCTCTGTGCGAAGATCATGGAGGGAACTAAATGCCCCCCTCGGGGAGATAAGTCGACGGCATGATTAAAGAGAACGCCGCGGAAAGATTTTTAAATCCGAGTACGGAAAAGAAGCAACCGATAAGTAGATGGTTTCATGAAGCATTTGACTTCCTACTTAAGAGCATAGGGATTCTATTTTTTTTAAAAGTATATAGCCAATGAAGCAAAAAAGGAAACACGCAATCACCTACCCGGGGAGAATTGATACGATGAAAACAATTTGCAAAAAATCGTAGTTGTTTCTTTAATAATTTCCTTTGTTTTCTTTATGCATGCATGTGATTCATAATTGATAATGCCTTAATTAAAAAAGGCAATCCCAAACACTTATATAACCGTAAGTAAAACTCAACTTAAATGGCATCTTTTATTTTTGATATTTCACTTAATCTATTTCGGAACACAATAGCAATTTATTTGCTTCGGGAACTTATCAGTGCACAATCAACTTCGTTAGAATAAAATGGAGGAAGGAATTAGCAGGGAACACATTAAAAAACAGTCATTTTCGGGTCAAAATGACCTTTCTAATTGGATTTATAGCTTGGCGAGTTTGTAAAAATTCATCCACCTACGATCAAGGGTCTCAAAATCAGATGCTAAAATGAGACAGCAACGCAATTATTCTTCAAGCATGAACTGTTGCAGAAAGGTCTCTGGAATTAGAAAAATTCTGAAAAAAAATGAAAAATCATGACCGGTTGAATGTCAACGCATCGTATCTGGAGTTACCACAGTGAAGCGCTCAAGGCCTCGGGCGAGTGAAACTGAAAGTCAATTCGGAACCGAAGGCAATGTCAAATACAAACGAGGTTACCGCGCTCTCAACTTAGACTCAGGATCTTCAATTTCCCGATTGGAGTGAACGAATGGCTCGGTTCCGTGGACGATGAAACTGGCCTAGGTTGGCATCATCCTTGGAAAAATACGGTCGTTCATAAATTAACTTGAGGAAAATGAGACGTTATCCCTATAAATGCACATCCATCGGCACCATCACTATTGTTGATCGTGGTATTACGCAAGATTACAGATGTAAGAAACGCTCTAGCTGATTGCGGGATGAGCGACGAATGAACCAGGGCAAGTAGATTACTAATGATATGGATAACATATTTCGTGGTCGATCTTTAATGGAAAGGATTAAATATTTACCTATAAAAGCACTTGATCCTGCGATAGACCTACGCACGGATATTCATTTTCTATGTTTTTTTCTGACAGAATAACAACAACAAAACCCTAAGTAATGTGTAACAAGGCAAATATTCAGGCATGAAAAAACTACAAAATCAAAATAACGCAACGTCTATTTATTTCACAAGCATATAAGTAATTTATAAACAATCTGCAGCTCTCTAAAATTATTACCAACCGCGTGTACCCAAAATCTTTAATTTTTTCTAAGCAACTAATAATTTTTCCTTGATCTATGTTTTAAATTCATAAGATACTGAGATCACATTACAAATAAAATCCGGTGTCTTTTCTGAAATATGATCTAAATTCTTCTGTCAATCATCTTGTCTATTTAAAGAAACTTAATACCACTCCGAAATTGTTTATTATGATACACAGTATTAGGAAAAAAATACCTAAATGTAACTAACTTAAAGTACGTTCATGAAAACCGCCATCGGGTTACTTATTCACACAAAAATGGTAGAGAGTCACCCACTAGATTGTAATGAAATCACAGCTGCATTGACGAAAAATACATTTTTAAAAACTACGTTATAATCGCAATGACACAAGATTTCTAAGGGATTTTCAGACTACCCGCACACATTCCAAATCCGAGACACTTTAAGTAACCAGGGTGAATCCGTCCGTGCTTATACCCAGGGGCGGTGGATTAGTCTGGTCGTTGGCGCACGCGGGAGGCCTCACCCATTCATAGCGCACGCGCCCCACCGGCGTACAGTGCCGCCCGCCCTGCATTCGCGGGCCAGCTGACGGACGACCTTGAAACCCTTCCGAGTAGTCAATTATGGAGACTACTCGGAGTTAATTAGACCACATTATCGACACGGCTACGAGAGGGAGTCGGCTTTGTCAATATTTCCTCCCAACCTCGCCGAGGGGGGCACAGTTAGTAACAGTGTTTGTTCATCAACCAACTGTGCAATACCCTCGCGGGGGTAGGTTTTACATTTGAATGAGATCGATTGTAGCGAAAGTACATCAAAATTTATAAATAAATCATTAGATTAACGAAGCAGATCGACTTGACTAGGGTGGACTAGGAGGCATTAGGGTGGAAATTGATTGTAGATCCGGTGTTGGTTATTTTTATAACTACGCCTGATATTATTTTATTCATAACAAAGGAAAAATATATAGTAGATTCGCTAACTCTACTACCGTTAACGTAAAAGTGAGTCCATTTTTAAGGACGATAAAAACGGTTGCTTCATTATGCGTATGGTAGGGTGAACCATAATCACATGGTAATAGAAAAAATGAGAATTTATTGTAGAACGATTAGATGTCCGAATTCTCCGCCTATCACAGAATACCTGATAAATTATACTCGAAGTTACCAACGGAATAATTAGCTTAGTAGGTATCCTAGGTCTTAGTCATTTTCATAAAATAATATTTATTCACTGTGGCCATCCATAATCTACCTTAACTGATAGAATACCAAATACTAATGATTATGACCAATACTAAAAACTCGTTATACGTGTAGATGTTGTTTCAGTAATCTACTGGCGAAGGTAGGTTTCGGATAGATACAAGATTTACATCTAGAAATTGCCTCGTGAAAGACGAAAAAGGTTGGACCTTCCAATTCCATTTTCTGAGGTTATCCAAAATATCTACGACGCGTTTTTTTATATACGACTCGGAGAAAACACACGAACGTGTTTTGATACGTAAGTTTCACGTTATATAACCGCATATTAAAGATACTGAGAATACAGATATATCACAAGAACATTGTGCAGAAGTAGAACACTGTTTCGTGCACTTTCGCACGTAGTTGTTAAATTTTTACATCCCTGCCTGAATTCATTACGCATGTATCAAGTCTTAATTACATGACGAAAGAATTGTGACCGTGGTGCCTCTACCTTACGGTTAATCACACTCTGAAATGAGAATGATTATTCGTAAGAGATCTTATTTCCCTACCTGAATTTCAAAATTGCATCCCGATTACTTTAAGATGTTGTCAAGGGGACTGAAAATTATTTGCCGCGGCCACAAATGTTCCAGTGAGATACTAGGTAACATATTTGTACAAACATATTCCAAACACGAAATATACGAGCACCCTCGTATACGCAAAAATATTGAAGAGCACCCTGATTTCACATATTCCCCCAAATTTACAATGGGAGGCATCTACTATTCATTAAATCTTAATGATAAATATTATCTCAAGTCTCCATTCGTGCGGATTCCCAAGAAAGGCAGAATCCGGACGTAGCCAGTTATTCTACTGGACGGGCAGAACAATATCAAAATAACTGGCAACTAGGATAAAAATGTATTTCGAATGAGGTCGAAACAATAATTCAATGTGAGGCAAAGTAAATTAAATTCATACGCAAAAACTTTTGCGGAGACATTCCATTACCTAGGGATATTTCTTGAGTAAATAACAAGTTGAATTCTGGTTTTCAAATGTCACCGGGATAATCGAAATGAATCCAAAAATAATTTTTACTGTAAATGACCACCTATTTAATCTCATCACGTTTAATGACTCAAAATTTCAGCATACAACAACATTTTTTCTAAAACAATTTCATCAATTTCAAGTAATATGTATAAATGATATAACGCTGGAAGTTTCAAAAACTACGCGTAGCAATATCGCGGAATGAAAATTTGCTCAGAGTTCGATCTTTCTATGCAAATTTGCTGTGGAAATACAAGCGATCAACCACTAGGTTATCTTCTATTTAATGCCGATGCTTTTGAAAAAAATCAGTATATCAGCACATTATAAACCTCCGTGCATCCATGACACTAAATATTGAAACAAAAGGCTGCATTAAAATCAGTGAATATGGTGAGAATGTAACACGTAACACGTGGTCCATATGTAGTCGTCTGAGCTAACCTCGTCACTAGTCCAAAAAAATAAAGGTATTAAGCACATACAAAGGGGGAGATTAGCTTTTTTTCCGGGGAATCAACTTCCTCCCATTCCATTGCAACATTCCTTCCCTACCATTCACTAATGTTTTGTTCGACCTTGGTCCCGCGGTAAATTGTCGGATGAAAAACACCTTCTCCACCATTATCGTTTGGAATCCACATAGGTCGTGCAAGTCCGCGATTTAGTGTTCCCCTCCAAGGACCTGGAAGAATTTTAGAAAGCCATCAAAGCCGCAGTTCCACCGGTTTTGGCGAAAGTAAAATGTACTTTGGAATCTTTGGATTTAGAAAAACATAGATCCAAACATCTGCACGTGCGTGCATTATGCTCAAAGTTTTGTTTTAACTATATTTTCGCCAAGTTTCCATCGAGACGTGCCCATATTTTCTTTACCGATTCTGGCTATAACGTTAGCCTAAGGATCGTCCTACACTTTCATTAAACATGAGATAACGAATGGGTGCCAATGTGAAATTATTTGATAAATTTTATTAAATATAGAGTAAAGTGTTCGCAGCAGAAATATATTACCCCTTTTTTACAATCACGGCATCATCAGAAAGAATGGCAAGACGTCAAATGAGAATTATCGCTAATGGGGGTGTATGTTGGAGCCAGCGAGTCGGTCCAGGCTTTAATGGCAGCAACTCTTCTTGAGGCCACCTTTGCGAAAATGGTTGCAATTTTGGCCGCCAAAAGAAGGAATGAGCTTCGGCGGGCGGGAGGAAAAAAAAATGTTTCAATCTGAGTGAAGAAACAAATCCGACTTGCTAAAGCGCATTTTGAGGATTTCTTATGAATCGGTAGAAATTTGCGCGACCCACGCGAGGTACGTAGATAGGTATAAACCATTTTCTGTGCGCGCACCTATTAATCTCTTCGCGTGAAGCACCTCTAGTGAGGATGACGCGGCGATCCTTAATGGCAGTTAATTTCCGTGATTTTCCTACCAATGCAACCGCAGACGAACACCGTCACGGAACATTTCAAATTCGCGCTCGCCGGCGAAAACAATTCGTTCCAATGCAACAGAACGGCAGTCCAGAGCCACTTTCGAGTTATCCTCATTTTCTCAGTCAAATTTGGAACCACATCGCATGAAAACGCACGTGAGTAGGTTCCTTTCTACTTGTCAGTTGAAATAAATGTACTTTGATCAATTACTCGTATTAGTAAAAAGAGATGTTTCAGGCGTGATATGGTGGAATAACATGATTAATTAAAATTAGCAATTTACCACAAAAATAAAAATTTATTAATATGACCGGTTTCAATGCAACTACAGTGCAATGATGCAGTTGCATTGAAACCGGTCGTATAAATAAATTTTTATTTTTGTGAAAAATTGCTCATTTTAATTAATACTCGTATTAGGTTAGACCATAGAATGGCCAATCAGTGAAAATACAGGAGAAACACAAAGACTTGTGCATTTAATCAAATGAACGAGAGCATGGTGAAATTCGATCTGAACGTTCTTACGAAAGAACTCGGGGAACTCGAGAGAAACAGTTTTAGACAAAAACAATAATTCAGTATTGCCACAGAACTTATTACGGCAATGTTGCTGTGATTTTAATTACAATTCTTAAGGTATGAACTTCTTTTCATATCTGAAACTGAAAAACATACGCACATCCATATTATAGAGTATTATCAACTTTCAATGTTCGTAAGACTCTTACTGGAATTGTTCCGATGGAATTCCTCTCTCTTGAAATTGTGCAATTGATTCTCCGTATTAAGCATGAGTTGTAATTGATGGTCTTACACTAGCGACGTACTAAAGTTCACTTACGTAACAATTGAAGGTCTTGAAGGCAATGCTAATCAGCCTCCAGATTGCGCAAAGACAATAAAATAACATCCCTCGACTATTGACGCTTTCTGGCGAATACATCGTCACGGAACAATGAATTGCTCCAGGACGTGCGAATAAGAAATAAATTTTAATTTACACCGTTTTAATAGATTTATTTCTCTTTTTCAAGCACACATGACCATTATTTTCGCTCGCGGACCAAATGACTGCTCCGAAAACAACTGTTTTGAGACAAATTTCAATAAACTCGCATTGGATGAGAATGGTATGAGGAAGAAAATACTTATTCAAGAAAACTTAAATAGAACATTTGAGCTCACAAAATTTCTGGGAGGACTTGATAAGGTTATTATTTGAATGATCTGTGCTGATACAATATAATGATCTGAGCCCATAGCAATTTCACACAACCTATCATTCGACGAATGCTTTTCCCTAACAATTCTACAATCCCTACCCGATTCAGCCACCAACATAGAGGTGAAAACTCGCGAATCCGCATATTTCCTAGCTTTCCGATCCTTTAAAATTCCCACCCTTAACCGCCATCTTTAATTCCCCTCCCAGCAGTCCCTATACCTTCCGCTCCCCTTTTTTCCCTCCCCAGACACTCTTCCCTCAAGACCTTTCAGTCTGCCCTGAAGAAGGCCTCGGAGTAGGCCGAAAGCTCAAAAAATCTACAATGTGAGCGTTCTTTTACGTGTTATCTATTTTATTGTTATATTATTATATATAAATATACATATATATAAACATATTTTTTCTACATACATACATATATATATATATATATATATATATATCGGGTCGCGGTGGTCTAGTGAGTAGAGCGTTCTCATCATCATCTACTAAACCAACCTTCGGGTTGATTACTGTGTTTATGGTTTTTTATATTTTTATTTATAATAAAACACGAAATAATTGAACTCATTTTCACGCTACTCCATTCTACCTTATTTTCCTGATAAGTAATTAAAGGTTCAGCCTAATTAACCTCGTTCGCATGACCGTTACACATTTTGATTAAAACAACGAAGAATTACGTATGAATTGGTTTTCGCAAAACACTCAAATCCTCATAGGACGTGGGAATCTCTTCGTTGGATGCGTCCCTTGCGACTCGACGGTGTGGGAATAGCTGTTCGGTGCAGCAACAAGAAACGGCTGCGACGGTGGATCGTAAGTTTCAAATGGGAGGGGGGAACGCGTTTATCGGAGGGAATTCATTTGTGTGTGTGTGTGTGTGCGTGTATGCGAGTGAGAGGAAGAGACCGAGAGAGAGAGGGAGTCTCAGCAAAAGAAGAGGAGGAATTCTTATATATGTGTGTCCGCTGGATGGAGACAAGATGGATGGGTGCATAAAGGTGCAAGAGAGCAGTGTTACGATATGTGTAGGAAGTGGTCGGCGACGTCGCTGTTGTTGCAAGCGGGTGGAGCGGTGTTTGCGGGGGTGGTGGGGAGGGGGCGCGGACGGAGGGAGGCGAGAGTGACAGGGGGAGGAATGAGGCCTTAAAGAGCCGCAGACCGCAAACGGAGATGAAATATGGAGGGGGAGACATCGAATGACCGGCGCACAGATACGGTGCATGCACACGATACCACGTCGCGTGTGGTATGCGTGCATACCTGCACACATGTATAATTCACCCCCATCGACCTAGTCTCAGCCTCGGAGTGCCTCTTTTTCCTCCCTCTTGACTGAGCGAAATATTAAAAAGGCATCGGCCCCAACGGTTACCTGGGAGAGGCCGTCAAACCTGGATGGAATTGCGGACAAGCATAGAAATCAGATGAGACGCTGTGGGAATCAATTGAAAATTAGCTGAATACGAATACAAAATTCACTCAGACGCATTAATCCTATCACAGGAATATTCAGATGGCATATTCTTTATTACTTTATATCAGCTCATCCTCGCGAAATATTTCTATTCAAGAACCCGCACACAAATCTGTTTCTATTCATTTTTTTTATTATAAAATCTTAGATATTCCCCTACCCATAGTATTCTTAAGTGCATGTTCTCTGCAGTCTTAATTTTTCTTTGGACGGCATTTTGTGCCCAGCCTTACCGACTTCATTCTCCATAGGGAATACCTTTCCCGCGGCAACATGCCTCGCACGTGACGTTGTGAGTATGGGTGGAGTTTTGGAGTTTAGAGTAGTGAGTGATCTTAACCTATGGCGAAATGGTACATCAGATGTGTTCGTGGACCAATTACTGTCCAGTAATTGACAGAGAGCAGCGGAGAGGGAAGGCAGGAAGAAGAAGAATGAGAGGGATAATGAAAATGCTAAAAAATTGACCATTCCCGATATTTCACTGCTATTTTCTAGCCTAACCATGGGTTGGCCTTGCCATCGAAACTGCGTCGTGGCGCTTTAAATATTTCCTTTCTTCAACCCATTGAAAACCCCATTGGTCTCTCCGACACACGTCTTTCCCCTTATCCGGGATCATCTACTACAATATTTATAACCCAGTGATCATGACCTAATATTTCTTCATCGAAATAAATATTACAAGATAAATTATACTTTAAATTAGGAAGAATGCACCAGGGCAGGTGGAGAAGTTCTTGTATTTGGACAGTATTTTTTACTATAATGGGCATAGAGTACTGAGGACATTACACAAAGAATTGAGTTAGCGAAAGAGACCCTTTCAAGGAGAAGAAATTGATGACGGGTGGTGCATTGAGTATAAGATGCAAATAAAAGGTACGCGATGATTGATATGAAGCGTCTTACTTAATGGACGTGGGAACCTGGTTTTGAGGCAAGAGGCTAAGAGGCTAGATAGATAGGAAGGCGTTTTGGATGAGGGTGTCGCGGGGAACGGAGGAAATAAGCTAGACATAGAGGAAGACAAACGCTAGGGTTTTAAATGGGGAGACCAAAGAGAAAAAAATGACGGAGATATCAGAAAAAATGGTAGAGAGAGTGGAGAAGTGAAGACAGGAAACATTAAAAGGTTTTGGTATGTTGACAAGACCGTGCTAAAAGGGAGAGCGTCGCTGGGTAAGCAGGTAGAGGAAGGAGGATAGTAGGTTTTTATTGGCAGAAAGAAAGCAGGCAGAAGTTACAAATAAAAGCGAAAGAAATAATGCAGGGCAAGGAAAGAGGAATTTTTCACTATTCCTGGAATTAGGGAACTTCCTAAACCTGATTTTAAATACGCAGAATCCCTTGTACGAATGAATGAATTATGACGAGATGTTTACAGTGAATTAACTGTACCTTAGAATAATGTGTACCCCATCTTACCCAGACAATCGTCATCATGCTACCAATTTAATATTTTTAAAATCGTAATTCATTGTATTTTATTTTGTTTGACCAAAATACTGATGATACGTGTACGTTTAAGCGATTGTGACAATCAACGGAGATGATTTATAATGTTCTACCTTGGAAAAGTCTCTTTTAATTCGATGCTTACATGATGCTTTTTCAGGTAAATGAATAACTGAAAGAGTTTTAAATTGTCCTTTCAAGAAACTACGGCCTCGTTCCCAGACAATCAAGCATGCCAAAGAAATAAATCCACATTTTTACTATTTAAGTCCTTGGACTTTATTTGGAATTATATACATATGTATAGGAAACTTTCATTTTCAAAGAGTTGTCCCCGTTTGAAATTCCCCGCCGAATCGCTTGAGAAAAACCAGAATAGAGTCACGTGTCACCTCAGGGAATGCAAATAAATACTCAGTCGACACGCACATAAATTTGCAGAGGGCAAATGCAAAATTTCGAACCAGCGACGTGACTGCGGGAAGGGAATTGTCGGTCACCGCCTGAGACAAACCGAAGCGGAAACCGAGAGATACTTCTCTTCTTTCCATTTCTCCCCTTTCCTTCTTCTCCACCACACACGCTATAAATGCATTGAAGTTTTTCTTTTATTTAATCATCTTATCGTTTCACGCAGGGGTCCTAATCTCTTTAATCTCTTATTCAAGTTAATCGTGTGTTCCGCTCCTAACGGGATACTGGTAGATTAAATAAATTAGCAGACGTCCGTGAGAAATCGTAAAGCCGAGAGCTTTATTTCAAACTAACAGCGACGGAAATGTTTTTCTCGCCAAAAAATGAGGGGCCACGTAATTGCACATCTGTACTCGTATGTCGATCCGTTTGGCACCATGGGGCCACCGATAACAATGCCGAGGAGCGATACTTCCACGAACGTGTTCGAATCAAAGAATCACGACCAAAAATAAAGGCAAACACAAAATATCATTCGTGGTTTACCTTTTAGTATTCACTGTTAAAACCATACCGAACATATAAGCACAAATGATTAGAGTAAATATTAGGAAACCCATTAAATAACAAAAGCGTGCGTTAGAGGAGAACAAAAAGGATGCTAAACTGACACAAACTATCTTTATTGTTCTGAAAAATACGTCGTTAATGAGATTTCTGATACACAGAGATTATTTTGTGTCATGGAAAAGTTTTAGGTTTTACATCAACATTATCTATTCCTGCATGTAAATAACGTCGGAGATGTACTTGTATGACCTGAATAAAACTGGTCTCAAAGTTTGGTACGCAGAGTAGGTTTTGCCAATTTTCTGTGAATATTGTGTATAAAGTGTGAGTAGTGTAAAGAATAGTGTGTATAAAGATACCTCTATACAAACCATGAACACAGTAATCAACCCGAAGGTCGGTTTGGTAGGTGATGATAGAGTTCACCCATGTACCAAGCCCGACGGCGTGTAAAATTCATATGCACATCAGGGTAGGGAGGCCAGTTCCTTTCCCTGTGCCGGTCATGGTTTCCCAGGAAGATCTGATACCCGAAAAATCACCCTAGCTTGGGTGGAGCTACAGGTGTCCAGAATGACTTGCCCGGGAATCGAACCCGGGCCCTCCAGTCCAACGCTCTATCCCCTTGACTGCCCCGACCCAACCTCTCATGTCATACACAATGTCATTTAATCGATTCGAAGTATGCGCACTTTATATGATCTCGACACGAAAGAAATGTTTCCAACTTTTTTTTTCGTTACTTAATAGCCACCCGAAAGGAACTTCTAAGGATGAATTATTTAAAGAGTCAATTGAATGATGAGTAGGATCAAAACTCTTCTATGAATCATTCAACAAGTTATTGATTATTAATCATGTCTCCACGGCAGTGATTTGACAGCAAAGGGAAATATCCTTTGAAATATTTTTAAATCATTAATGAAAGGAGTGATTGATTTAATCATTTTTTGTGGTGAGCTATTATTCATAAGAGATATAAGATACATGAGAGATGCTAGTTAAATGCGAGATGATTTTATTTATTCCAGTGAATATTTCTGACAGTTTCCACTTCGAAGAGAGGCTAAACTCCCCTCCCTCCTAAACGGAGTCGAACAAATCAAGTTCCATGAATTATATGCATTTTTATACGGGAATGAGTTTCCATTGCGGACAAGGAAAAAACAACACAAAACTTCAGAAATCTCTCACGGAAACGAAAAAAAACATTGAAAATTGCCATTCAAGGTGGGAAGACCGCATCGGATGGATGAGAGAGAAGGGCATATTATATTTCTCCTTAACTGCGTCCTTGGGAAGAAGAAGGAATCCTTTTTTCATGCGGTTCCTTCGTCGAAGGATTAAGATTTTCAACAATCTGCGCCATTCGCGTCTAACTCGAGGAAAACGCGCGTCTTGCCTTGCCATCTCACGCTTCGTCGTCGACGAAATAGATCCGCTTCCGGCCCGCGGAGGAATCATGACATAGCATACACACACACACACGCATTTCAATGCAAGTACAACCACATCTTATCTCTTCCTAGACACGACCGACCGACCGGCATGAACACGACCACCTACCTATACCAGCTTGGAGTCAAAAACATCGACGGGAATCCGATATGCCGACGTGATAAGGGGGAAAAAGAATGGAGAATGACGGAACAAGCGTAAAAAAACATAATGCTCACCATTCTCCTCTCGCCATTGGACAAGCAGAGCGCGCCATGGTCGCATTTGCGTGAGATAGGGAGGGCTAATTATCCAGGGCGGCGCGGCGGGGCCGTTGCTACGCGTTGTTTGTTGTCCCGCGGCAGTGAGCGCGATACTGTGTCTCCCGAGGTGAACGACCACCTGACGCCTGTCGCTGTGCTTTCTTTTATTTATTTTTTCCGTTCGCTTATGCGAGACGACAATGGATGACAATAAAATTTTCCGAAAGTGAATGTTCCTTTTCCGAAGTGAAATCCTTTATCTTAGAGAATGACATCATTATACCGAACGGGTAATCGCGATTATTATCAAATTTACCAGACATTTTCGCATGGGAAAAAGGACTTTCGACGTGATACTTTTACGCAGTTAATTAAAACGGTAATTCTCCCGTAATTAGCTCATGGAATCCGCGAAAGATTTTACCGTTTTAAGTCTCATCCGACAGACGCACGACTACTGTTCAAACGTTGCCAATTTAGGGTAGGGAAAGGCAGATGATACCTATGGAATCGACCCAATTATTTATTGGTCGGGTGACGTCAGAGCTCGGCTAATACAACACCCAATTTGGCGCATGAAATTCACAAATCAGGCCAGGGAGGACTGAGTTACTTTCCCTGTGCCACCCATGGTCTCTCCCGGTCTCACTTCCAGGAAGATTTGGAACCCCGAAAAATCACACATCCTCAGGTGAGGTTGAAAATGCTCCCGAATTTGAACCCTGGGCCTTCAGTTAGTTAACCGATCGCTCTACCCAATAGCACGTCACTTTGGTATCGGACAGATTGACAATGAAAATCCACCAAATCCTATTGCTCCACCTCTCTGATTCCAGAATTATTGGCCAATTATGCCAGAATAGAATGAAAGGCACCCATGTACTAATGGCCAGCTGAGTTTGCATTCCGGTTGGAGTGAATTGATAAATAGGTGTTTGAGATTTCACGAGAAGGGATGTTTTAGGGTAGTCGCAGAATTCTTACAGGGAATAGGGATAATTCAAAAGAATGCTTTTGTCATTCTTACTTCACCGAAAACTCCTCGGTTGTTCAATATTAACGACGTAAGAGCTCGACAGGGGAATAGTGGCTCAATAGATTATAATTCGCTCAATTGATGGACTCTTGTTGTCAAGCAATCATTAAGCATTTATTAACAAAATACCGTCGCCCAATATTGATAACGTTGCATGGAAAAGGGTTCTTCTTTGGAAACTTACCCCTAACGCATTCGAGCCGATTTTGACTCCAAGGTGAGCAGAGTGCTCTGGCCACAGCGAAGCATCGAAACTAGACCCTTGTACGGATGCCGTGTCATCTATCACCAGATGATAACGGTCTTTTCCTCACTTTTATTTACAACGACAAAATGACACGACCACCGGAAGAAATTAAAAATTATCTTTGCTAAATATTACTGCGAGCATTTACGACAAAAAACATGGACGTTGGGTGGGCTATTTTTAGATATGGAAAATAATTGATAATATTAATACGTTTCCGATTATTATTATTATTAGGTAATCTACCGGTTAAGGTAGGTTTTTGGATGGACACAACTATCAAGTAAACATTTTGTGACTCCCCACCTAGCAAATTAATCTATATCAGGTCCCTTTTCATCTCGGTGTACTTCTTTCCTCCCTTCATCCCGTCCAACATCCCTATCCTATTCCTACCCTTACCTCGCTTGCCCAACATTCTCCCCTCTATTACCCTCTTCAACATTCCACTACCGCTCAATACGCCTTTCATCCATTTTTCCTGCCTCCATAGGATTTCTCTCAACAAACCCCTCTCCTCCCCCACCATTTCTAGTACTTCCTCATTTGTTTTCCTTTCGGTTCATTTCACCTTCTCCATTCTTCTCCACACCCACATTTCAAAAACCTCCAATCTACGTCTATCCTCCTGCTTAAGCGACCACGTTTCCGCGCCGTACATAGCTACGCTCCATATCAGAGTTTTTACGAGTCTTGTCTTAACATCCCTACTCAACGTCCCCGTCATCAACTCCCTCCTCCTTGAGAAAGCCTCCTTGCCGTTTCCGATATATTTGTAAAAATGTAGGTTAATGCAGAGCGTTTTGATTGGCGATAGAATGTTGAAGACTGTTTTAGAGGGGAGGCAAGCGAAGAAGTGGTAAGGATGTTGGAGGGAATGAAGGAAGGAAATAAGTATGAGGAATTGAAGAATGGTTTATTGTAGTGCTGGATGTCAGATTAAGTTTTTCATTGATGGTCACACAAATGCATCGTTTTCACGTCTGTGTCAATCCGAAACATCTCAAACGGAGGAATAATAATAATGATAAGATTTCAGAATTTTTTCCACATTTTTTTGTAATTCACGAACCCAACAGTTTTATCTATGACGCTAAGCTATTAAATACGCGCATAAATAAAGTTGAACGTGTTCTGGCATTTTCACACATTCGCCCATTAAAATGGGAGTCTTACATCTCACAGTGTGCTCCGCGAAATCACCATTCTCCGGGGGTATAAAATTGAAGAAAAAAATACGAACGAATGCTTTCCATTTACTGAAACATCAAAAATAAATAAATACATTAGACGGACCAATTCCGAAGCGACCACGCAACCAAATGGGTCACGGGATGGTAACACGTATGCGCGAATGGCGATTTGAGATAGGACTGATAATAAAAAAATGATAAGAACCGAATGTTTCCAGAGGGCTAGTGGTACATGCAGCGACAAGCAGAAGAAATGAACGGGGGAACCCTTAACAGTGGGAGGATCGACATGGAATTCCGACAGTCGACACGTTTTTCAATTGGAAGTGTTTCATAGGAAAGCAAATTAGTAAAATGTCGCTTTAAACCTTGAAGGAGAAAAATAAAGGGGGCCCAGGGAAAGAAGGACAAATATAAACTCCGTGATGAGCTACACAACCAAAGTTTAAAAGAAAAAAAACCAAAACGAAGCCAAGGAGACAAACGGAAAGATCTGATCGAACCACACGCAAAAAAATGGGACCCACAGCGAGGACCAATCGGGAGGATGCTGCGAGTAGATTCCCGTGAAAGTAATAAAATAAAAAACGGAACGAGGAACTTTAATGACGGATAAGGAGTGGCCAAACAATGAAGTGGAAAAAAACAAGAGGTGTAGCAGCAGAGAACAAGCCTATCGGTAAACAAACTCGCCGTAACTGTTTTTCACGGTCAACTACATTTCAAAACTATATTTTATCCAAAAAAAAAATCCCGAAGAAGTCCGAAGAGTGTGAACACTGCCGGGGGAATGTGGGTCTCATCCAGCCGTCCTTTCCCCCGACTGCGCGACGATCTCCACGCGACAAAAACGCGAGTGAGGCACGAGGCACGGAGCCGAGCGGCGCCGGTCGTCCTCGCCTCCCCTCCCTCGGTCCGTTTTGCTGCTCACTTGTCGCGACCGGCGAGGAACTCATACGCTCACCTGTCACGGCAACTTGGGTGCGAGAGAGTGGTGAGAATCCAGCGGGAAAACGAATGAAACTATTGAGAAAAACGATTTATAAAACTTAAGTATTTATTATTTAAAACTTAATACAGCTTAGAAAAAAACCCAACATGATTCTACCACGGTTTGGCACGTTCAGAAGCGAAAATAATCCAGAGGAACTGATCTCTGAGAGGTCAGTAAAAAATAAGAAATATTTCTCAAAAACGAATTTTAAAAGCATCGTACATCACGAACTACGATGAAATATCTACTATGTTCCAATGCTACGATGATCATAAATATCAATACGAAATCGTCCGGGTCTTCGAAAACATGTTCGGCATATGGTGCTCAACATTAGAGAATAAAGTAAAATGTGCAACATCAGCGTTCCCTTTTGTTTTGCTACAGCCGCGTATTGTGCGTGAACTAATCTAAACCAACAGTTTTTCTCGACGACAAAATATCTCTTTAATTTCACCATTGCCTTATCGGCAAATTTCTTGTGAAATTTAAATATTTCCCAAATTTCGCCGTACAAAAAGAAGCCCCTAAGGTGAATTAACGAGAATTAGTCAATGCATAATTTAGTATTCGCATTCCCAGAATCTCTCCTGATACACTTTGTGGTAACTCTGCTCTTTCAATTCAATTACCATCGGACCTGGTGGTTTTGGCCTACACTTTGCACGATTCATAATTCGTACAAGATGAATGGCGAATGTTTACGGCATACTCAAGGTATACTCGATAGAAACAACTGTGATTCACGAGAAGGACTACGTATAAGAATCATTTGAAGAGTGATAATGAAACATGCATCCAAATATTTCATTTGTCATTATGGCGGATGCCTCCTTCTCATCAACCTCTATTTCCTTTAGGTTAAGTCGCTAAGACAAAGGAAGTATATTTTTCATTCTGCTCGAAAGTTACATATTCCTAAGGTTGAATATTCACATTTATCATTTACAAAACTCTGGAACATTATTTTCAAATCGTAAGAAAATAATCCCGTATCAACTGTTGCTTACGCTGTCACCGGCGTGTCTACCGAGCACTGCCATTTACTGGGAAACCTCCCTCGTCAAGGAAAGCTAAAAATAGTACGTAGAGGAAGAGTGTAATGAAGAGTGTAATGCACTTATGAGTGCAATGCCTTTATGAAGAGTGTAATGCACCGCCAATTGTTTACGAGATATTAATGCAATACTTAAAGGACCAAAGGAAAGAAGGGAATGGGTGTTTGTGTGAGAGAGAAAGATAGAGAGAGGAAGGTAGCACGTGGGGCAAGGGAGATAGGGAGGGAGAAACGTTAGAAGATTTGTCGTCGAGTGCTCAACGTAACAGAGAGAGTGGGGGGAGGGAGAGTCTGCGTGAGGGGGTGGGGCAGGCGTGTGGAGGGGATTGAACACGCTGAACGCTCCAGACGTCCCGAGTTGAAAGGGAATAAAAACGTCTAAGAGGGGAAAAGGAGCGTCGGGAGAGGAGAGAGGCGTGGAGGGGGTTAGGACGGGGAGAGAAAGAGAGAGAGGGTGGGTGGGGGGAGGGGAGAATGCCACATAAAAAATTCAGAATCACGTCTTCATACGTATACACACACGAGTCGCTTGCGTACGAGAAGTGTCCCTTTTTTTCCTCTCCCTTCGACCTCTCCTTCCCCCCCTACAAGCAGTCTTCCCTCCTCCTCCTCCGCCCACTGCTCTCACATACACGCACTCCCTCCCTTTCCGCGTCCAACCCCACCTCTCCCTCCCCGTCCCCAGCCACCCTTCTCCGTTCATATTTCTTCTCCGCGGGTGAGCGACCGCATTACAAAAAAAAAATAAGGGCCCGGACGGCGACGCCGAAAGGACGCAAATGGGACGGAAAAATAGGAGAGGAGGATAAGACAGGAATATCGGGCGATAGCGTTCTTAAAGAGTTTCTCGCCGGTTGACAAGCGTGATTTTTTTACCTCCCTTACCCTTTCCCCACGCCTACCAGAGAGATTGTTTCTACACGGAGCGGGACCAATTCAAGAAGTTCCCCACACTTGACGTAGATTCAAACACGGAATTCGAAATCGGAGCTCCAAGCCGAGTTCATTCGGACGAAATCACGCGAGTAAATGAGACAGATACTTATATCGGCTGGCTAGGAATATTCAACACCCCGTTATCTCGTGTGATGACGTAGAGGAATGACTTGTTGAGCAACACGCTAAGATAGGGCTATCCACAAACTTAAATGAATAATTCAATTTCAACTTAATAGTCTGAAGAAAAATTGTATAAATTTTTTTGGTAAAGAAATTGTGTACCCTGTTGGCTTAAACGCAAGACAAGCGTCCCTTGATGGTAAATTGCTTGCCGATCGCTGTTTTCATCCGTACGTTCCAGAAGATATGATAATTAACAGTATGCTCAAAAAACCGGGCCTCAATACTTGAAAGCAGTTGACTCAATTGTGAGAGGATGCCGGAACGATATTAGAATCCTAGACCATTGCACTATGTCGCCGATGGTTTGCCATGTATTTCAGAAATAGCATAGCAAAACAAGGTGAATTTCAGGAAAGGGTTTGAATTTATTTTTGGGAAAAAAAAACAAGAAAAGCCTTGCCTCGCCTCTAATTAATGTCAATTCCCTCAATCCCTGATACCTTCCCTGTGTTACGTCCTTCTTAATTTGTCCTATGTTCATGTCTCTTGGTCTTACTCGTGGAATCTTCCCTTCTATTTTTCCTTCTATTATATTACTAATGAATCCATTGTGCCTCAATGTGTGTCCAATGTATGTTTCTTCTTTACCGTAAGGTTCTTAATAGGGTCATACTCTTTTCTGTTCTTCTATATACTTTCTCATTCCTTACTTTGTCTGTCCATTTAATCTTCACCATTCTCCTCCAGCACCACGTTTCAAAGGCTTATATAGTATTCTTCGCTGGTCCAGATTTCAATACTCGATCCAAATTTTCAACTGCTCGCTTAAGATAAAGAAAATGTAGACGGACATAATTTTGCCGACCCTTTCAATTTTCCATACTTTTCATGTAATCTATAACAAATTTCATAATTGAAATACGTTATACCATTTATCTGTGCATCCTCCTTCTTCCTCACGTGTTACGAAATTATTTAAGCGAATAGGATTGCGGAACCAACATCATTAGCTCTCATTTCTCTATCAGTTTTTTCCTAGTTACGCGAAGTCTCGAGACATTTTAATCAATTTACCTTCAGGATCCCGGATGGCTTTCCAGGGATAATAATTTAACTCTTGGACTTTTGCAGGCTTATAACATCGCTTGGATCGTGACTGCGTTGTGAGGGGTGGAAAGGCAGGAGTGAGAAACATAACTAATCAATATAAAATAGTATCGAATGATCCCCTCAAGCATTACTGCCGAGAAAGCCAGTAAAGGATGGAACATTTATAAGCATTGAAAAAATTGCGATTTTGCTATTAGGGGAAGTGGTGGATGTGATGTCGCGGTTAAGACGCCGCCATTCCTCCACGCCAGCCATTAAACGTCTCCTTCTATAACTCCAAGAACCAATGTTCCGGTGGGGAACGGAATTACCCCCGATACTCGGGAAGATTAAATGGAAACAAAAAAAAGGAAAGAGTAAGAGTTGGAAGCGAACTCATCCCTCCCCGTTGATTTTGGTTTCACTGCGATACCTAAAGATCCGGGTGAAAAAAACATTTAATGGACGGGGGCAAAGAACCGCACGGCCACGAAATCGGGCGCCGTATACTATATAATGGCGGTCGTAATTTATGCTTTCTTGTTTTGCGAGCTGACTCGGGAAGGAATCCAAGCCGGACAATCGAATTCCGCCCTCGGTGGATATTGCCAAAATTGTCGTTTGAGTTCCTATGCTATTTTCCCTTCATTACTCTCCTGTTGCCCTCACGTGTGCTTCCTTTCCTTCGCCCATCAAACTGTGATTTCGGGTATATTTGAAAATGAAGGAGATGCGAACGAAGTTTGGTATTTCTGTGGAGCCAGGCCAGAGGAAGAAAGGGAACAGAGCTACTTCGAAATTTTTTAAAAGGTGCACAAAACTAATGCATTATAATCGACGAATAAAATTTATTTTACAGGGAGTAAGACGTTCATATCAAAAAGAAGAAATGAAGAAAAAAGAACAGAACAAAATCCAAGTTTAGAACGAGAAATACAAACTTTTCAGCGTAAACACTCTCTAAGTTAATTGAAATGGATAAAAACCAAGACAAAACTTGTGGAAACTCATTAAGTGTTGTTTAATTTAGCGTTTTCCTTTAGGACCAACTTCATAACAGGCTTTCTAAACCTCAATTATACCATTGGATTCCAAAATATAGTAAGTATTAATTGGAACATTTAAATTGAATGAATTTTATTTTAAAAATAGATCGTCCTCTTGAATTTAACATTGTATTAAAATAATAATAAAATCCTTAGAAAGTACAGCTGCGTAATTCACGCTTGGCGCATGTGAATTCGTAGTTTCTCACTTCCCCACGGTACACTGAGTGCAAGAGGAGGATTTTTAGCTTCTGCCGACTGCTTCATCGTTTAACATATCTTAACTACGTCTCTGTTCATGAAAACGTACAGAGATAACTGAAACATGCAACCTTACTCCAACCGCTGACAGTATACTGCACTTTAGTATCACAGGCATAGCAGTTCATTTTTCGAGCATGTCGTCTGTGGTCCATCAGGTAGATAAGTAACGACAAAAAGATGTTTCTACGGGGCATCTTAGCATCCTTTTGTGGTCAAGAAAGGCGAGGCTACGCCGCCATTGAAACGAGGAAGCGATTTCGAGGAAGAAAAAAATATGATTGGTCTCTTCTCTTTACTTTTCGTCCAGGAATTGGAATAATGACTATAGTGTCTGGAAGATAGAAAATCCGACTTCGGAAGATAGAAAATCTATTCCGGGGGCGGAAAATACAGACACAGCAATTATCAGAAAAATTTTGATAGCCATAAAATAGGATAATATAGTCGATGCAGGCCTATGGACACAAACATTGTGTGAAGACTTACGTACATTTTCAATTGTATTTTTTAAATTCTCCTCTTGAATTTCGACAAATGAATGGATGACCCAATGTTTAACTTGCACTATCAGATCGGCTCGGCGAATTATGATCACTCAGGGCTGTTCATTTAAAAAAAAACATATTAAGAAAATCATAGACTAGGTTATGGCTCCGATGCTTACGTGAAGCGAGTCGAGGTTATAGCATGCGCTGGACGTCCGCGAACGAAGTAAAACCATTATTACTTCTTTCCACCTCAACCAGCAGGTATATGGTGGGCATAAGGTGCATATTTGTTCAATGTGCGATAGGTAGGCAGACTAAATCGAGATCCCAGTAGCGGTGGTGGATTGATAAGGAGGGGCGGGAGGGAAAAAGGAAGGCGAAGGATTAGAGGTGCGGCCCCGGGGGGAGGAGAGGGGGAGGACGACGATGGCGCGGCATGAGTATGTGCCGGATGGGGGGGGATGTGTAGGTTGAGGTTGGGGGATGGAAGGGGTTGAGAGACGAGGAGAGGAAGGGGTTTAAGAGGCGGCGAGGGAGCCGTTTCGCGAACAGGTCGCCCGGACTGCCGAGCGAGTATCCTCATGTCCGAAGAAGCGATTCCAGACACGCCGGTCTCGGTCGCCGTGGGGACCCAGGGCGGAGAAGTCGGTCCTCCGCGACCTCATCCCCCTTCCATTTTAAGAACGGCGGCGACAAGCGGTAGTCCACAACCGGACACACGCAAACTCTCACTCCCTCGCTCGGAAGGAGAATATTCTCGCATACGAGCGAGTCACGATGCACTGAAAAACGGCCGACGACACAAATACATTTATATGCCCATCCTTATCGCAGCCATCCCCGCTCTACTCCTAAAACTCTCCTTCCACCATACTCCAATCCTTCCGCCTCCCTTCTCCCAACGGCCCCTCTCCGCTCGCCTCCTCTCCCGATGCGTGAAAAACTGAATGTCGACTGGGAGCGGTATAAAACTCGGCGTCATACGACAACCCCAAACGTTTTAAGTGAAACCATTAACCCGCACCATTAGGTCTCAAAGTCGTCACTGTCCACACACACACACAACGATAACCGTTTTCATTGGAATAGCTACGGTCCTCGCATGATTTTTTAGAGCAG
The DNA here is from genome assembly GCA_037158775.1 of Hetaerina titia. Lineage (NCBI taxonomy): Eukaryota > Metazoa > Arthropoda > Insecta > Odonata > Calopterygidae > Hetaerina > Hetaerina titia. Next base: position 29,931,922 of record CM073769.1, read on the forward strand.
AAACCTATCAAATTACAGAACGTCGGGTTCAACATGGCGGTCCTGGCGGTTCTCCTTCATTAATAAAATAAACCTCCCTTTCAAAAGACATTGGCATAAATTTTAATGGTTATCAATTTTGTGGGCGATGGAAAATTACCGAAAAGACTTTCTCAAAATCATTTTCACGACTCCGGCATTCTACAAAGAGTGGTAGTGATAATTGGGTTTCCGGTTCGGTTCTTCGACAGCAATGGTCGTTTTTCACCATGCACCACCCACAAATAGTTTCATGTCCATAATTATAGAAATATTAATATACGCAAAAAGAATTTTCATTCGAAAAACAGTTACGAGACGATAGATGGTAAGGGGTCCCATGCAACCTCAGTAATGGAATCTAACCTTCAACTCCTGTGATTCTCCTCTGTTATTCATTTGAGGCAAGTTATATCGATCGTTATGTATTTTTTTTGAAGTTGTGTGGAGAAGGATGGAAACGGTGAAGTGGGTTGAAAGGAAAACAAGCGAGGAAGTACCAGGCATGGTGGGGGAGGAAAGCGGATTGTTGGGAGAAATACAAAGGGGGAAGGTAAAATGGATTCAAGGCGTTTTGATTGGTGATGGGATGTTGAAGACTGTAGTAGAGGGGAGAAAGCTGAGTAAATGAGGAAGGTACAGGAATAGGATATGCATGTTGGACGGAATGAAGGGAGGAAGGAAGTATGCGGGATTGAAGAGGGGTGTCCGATTTCAGGTTGTACTCTTTGTTAGGAGAGGCAAGTAAGTGTAATTTTGTGCAGTTGCTTAGACTGTGCCCATCCATACACTATCCTAACCGGTAGAATACCAATCATAATAAAATAATACATTTAAGAACCTTTGGGTTAGGGATCAGAACCTTGAGGGGAGTTGGATAGTATCAGTTCAATCAAATTTGAACTTCTAGATTGTAAAAATACCACACGTTTCCCCCTTCTTGCCTAAGCATAGGAATTTCAAAGTGCTAATGATTACTGCATCCTTAGCGCGATCAATTATACCCAATATTAATTTTAAAAGTTTACGAAATAGCTCCATGGTAAATCACATCCTCCGTTTCGAAAACTTATAAAGCAATCCCTTCGATAAGATTGTAACTCATTGATTTTGACTTTGAAAATGTTAATATCTGAACTGATACTTCCTACATAATTTATTGGTAAAAGAGCCAGACGTTGGCCTTTTAGAATGTTATAGTCTCACATGAAAATCCAATGCCTTTTCTTATGTGTTTTGGAGGCTTTTGAGATGTGGGTGAAGAAAAGAATGGAAAAGGAGAAATGGACTGAAAGTTAAACAAATGAGGAAGTGATAGGCATAGTGGGGGAGAAGAGGTGATTGTTGGGAGGAATCCAAAGGAGGCAGGAAAGATGGATGCGCAGCATTCTGATGGGATATTGAAGACTGTGACAGAGGGAGAACGTCAGGTGAACGAGGAATAGATAGGAATAGTGCAGGCACGTAGGGCAGAATAAAGGATACGCAATTGTAGAGGGGTTTATAGTAATGCCGGATGTCAGGTTGTGCTTTGCTAGGTGAGGCCAATAAATTTATCGTTGTATAGTCTTTTGTTATCCAAACCTATTTGAAACGGTACAAAACCAATAGTACTCTTACCTCCTGAAACAAATAATTTTATCCCAAAATAAGAACTTAACATGATATTAGAGCATACGATATGTATATCACTATAGAAATATCAACAAACTTACAAAAAGTATACCAAGACAATGCCGTGTTAGCTTGGGTGAATAAAGAAAAGTTGAATGCAAAGATTTATCGGAAAACTGTTCGCTAATAATTTTAAAAAACTATTACAGTCAACCCAACCTAATAATAATTCCACTCAACAGCGCAAGCGCATTGTTTCGAACCAGTTATTTCCTATGGTAGAATGAGGCGAAGACGTTCGCGTTATCTCGAACGCGAACGAGTCCACGTTATCTTTCGAGTTATTAATTCCATGCGCACCGGTTTCAGCCGACCTTCCGAGGCGTAGTTTTTGTTCCACTTCACGATACCACCATGCTTACATAAAACAACATATCCGATCCCCAGATACATGTTTTCCCGCCAAACAAGTGGAAAGTGACTCGCCAAGACGCGCGACATGTCTCCTGGACGTTTGACAATGGACGCGAGAGGAAAAGGTAAGAATCTTTTAGAGAAAAAACCAAAACCATTCGCTGACCGTGCCTAGTACAATTCTCTAATCTCTTTTCCAGACAACTTCATGCCTAACCTACATCCAATGAACGTCGTACGAGTATATATATATATATATATATATATATATATATATATATATATATATATACTTATATCGTCGTATAGTTTCATGTCAAGAAATAACACCTATTTCTGGGTATACTTTGAGATTCCAAATGACTGGTAGACCATTTCGGGTTCGTTCTCGTTCCTCCTCTTCCAGGAGCGGAAATAGATGCAAAAATAGTTAAATAGTTGGGGAACCAACGTCTACGAAACCAATTCTGTGCGATATTGTAATGCTGTGAGCCTTACTCAAAAGGCTCGTTTCATATTTTTAGATTTCCGCTCCCCACATTTTTCAACGCTAAGATTTTATTCACGTGCGGCAATTACGCTACGTACTCCCGCTGAGCGAAGTGGAAGACCTAGTTCGATCAACATGTGTACTAAACCAGTTTCCCTTCTCCGCGTACCTATATTATTCTTTTAACGTTGGTTTATCGTTTATTCTGGCGTCGATAATATTATCCATCATTTCGAGTGACAATTAATTGCACGAAGATATTACTATGCCAATATTAGGAGAAGAAAACGCAAAACATAATAGCAAGCTACGGAGGAAGAAGAAAATTTTCACATGCATTTCTTGATTTTGGTAACAATTGAAAAGGTTGAAACATTACAGATCTTAAGACAGAAATACCTTTACAAACTATTTATTTATCATAGAAAACTTTCTTTAATTTTCTCTTTATCGTCACAAATTGCTATAGTAAAAATCTATTCTATTAATCTTATTTTCTTGTCATTTCCCTTCTCTTTCCGTGATTTAACACACAAACACGACATACACTACCATATTGTTGTCATAAAGCAAAATTAAAAATTCGTTGCTAATTTTAATACGGTATACATAATGGAAATTCATATTTCCTCTATCATTTGATTTCTCGCCAAAGCTCAATGCAGTATATCGCATGTAATACATAGTTTCTTTCTTAATGTCTCTTACTACAGTTATCATACACCGTACTTTCGTGCAGCCTCGATGACCCCCATGAAGGTCATATATTCCGCTCGGATACATATGCGAAATTTAGAACACGTTCTAATATAAAAATATACAAATGCATTCATCTGATAAATCAACTCTAGTGTGCAACGGATCTTCGTGAGAACGGACGACCTATTTCAACGTACATTTCATAACGACTCCGATATATAAAAAAAGCAGGGTAGTGTCAGGCATTAACTTTCCCATGCTCTAAATTGGCCGACTACACTGCCACAGATTTAGAGCGCGCAGGTCAGCAAGTGGCTACTGGTTTCGGTCCAATGTAAAATATAGGGTCTTTAAAAAAATGTTAGGATAGAATTCCCGTTGCAGGAACGCACTGGGGACCAGGAGAATGAGTGAAAGGTGCACACGTAGGGAGAATTTAAATTTTTTTTCCCTCGAAAACCTATTACATTCAATTACGTGACTCGTGGGCATTTCGAGCTTGCAATTTATCAGAGTACGTACGCAGCGGACGTACGTACGTATATGGGGTAGGCAGTGGCGGTGGGTCGCGGAAGGTGTATATAGTATGCGCGGAGAGGAGTGAGGGAGGGGTGCCCGCACACGACGTCGATACGGGGTAGCGTATGCGTCGTGGTCGGCCGAGTGAATAGATGGAGAAGGGAAGTGTGATGGGATATGTGTGTGTGTGTACTTGGAGGGAGAGCGGAGGGAAGGAAGGGAAAAAAAATGGGAGCGGGAGGAAGAAGGAGCGGCATTGGCGATGAATTATGATAAACGAGTCCGAACGCCCGCTGCAGCAATCTCGCTGCCCGGCTTTTACTTTATGAGGGAATATATTCAAAGCTTCGGGTTTGTGAAGGATGACTACCACCACGCTCTTTGGGAGTCGACCGAGGAAGGCATGGGAAAAGAAGCCCGTGGAAGGCCAGGCGATATCCTTCCTCCACCTCCCGTACTCGTGAAAAAAAATTATATGGATTGAAAAAAAACCAAAGGCTGGAATGTAGTAAATCGTGGTCGCCCGTTGAATCCCATTCGTGTATCCTGTCAATGGAAAAAAATAAAAGATGAAAACATCCGAAGCACACGGTGGCTGAGGAGAGGACGACAAGGGGGCGTGCACGTTCTTTTATATACGAGCATGTGCATTACGTTATGTTCCGTACTCAATAATGAAATGGAAGAAAGCCTGTGTGCCTGCCGTTGGCAATAACAAAAAAAATGAAAAATAACAAATTAAAATTCACCCTTAATCAATATATTTTGGCTAAAGCAACTCCTCCTTGAGGTCCATGGGAAAGAATCCATTGCCAGTGGATCTTGCTTCGTTAGGTTTACGTTTTTTAAAAGGCGGTTGGGAGTAGTGGTCGATCAAGGTACCCAGCCAACCGCCATGGGTCACCCGCCCCTCCTCTTCCTCCTCTCTCCCTCCCCCCCCCCCACCGCAGCCTCTCTCTTCCTCCCTAGGCCAAGGGCGTGTTTAGCCGGAGCAAAGAGGATGTTAACCCCGCGAACTTCCCGAACTGCATCTGAGCGCGAGCTTTGAAAGCCTTGGTTTGGAACACAGATTTGTATTTTCTTCCGGGCGGTATTCATTTCGCTATCTTCTACACAAAAATTCTCTTTTGGTCCGGTGTAATTGACAACTGCGCCCCATCAAAGAAACAAAATCTGGCTAATAACGTAGAGCCATGTTTCCGAGATTTCGTTCCTTGCAATGTAAAAACAGGTCTGTGAAAGAAAGGAAGAGAGAGGGTTGACGCAACAGCCGTCAATCCCTGTCGAATAGCGAGAGGGTTCTGGAAACAGTTACTCACGAAATTCATTTCTCTAATGATATGATACAATGATATAATTTTAATGGTATTAATTTTACATTTGGTTCCTCTCGTAAAATTAATATAATTAGATACCTTTTGTATCAAACAACTCTTACTGCGGCTGTAATATATTTTACTAGATTATGTTTTAGCCCCAGTTTGAAAAGGAAAACATCAGACACAACTACTAACTTGAATGAATTATATTGAGAATCGGGGACGAGTTGTTTCTCCTAAATTTCCGCAGCAGGGTGACATTCGAAAAACCTGCCGTAGAGTAAACAACGATGGAAAATAATGAAAATACTGACATGATCAGTGACGCATGGAATAAAATCTTTAATACATTTATTTTTAATACCAAGAAAGAACCCGACCCTGACGCAAAGCTGTCCATAACGAGTAGAAGACTAGAGCGACCCACTAATTCAAAAGTGATCGTGTGTTTAGAACTGTTCGTTGAGAAGTGAAAATGAAAACTTCTAGGGACAATCGGGAAGGGAATTACTAGCCAAAGATAGCTCTAAATTTATCTCAGAAGGTAGCTGAGGCACAAATTAATTGTTGAGGATACCCAAAAAGAACTGACAACGAAAAGTCACACAGTTCGGGTGAATCCGAGGGTGCAAAGAGGCGTCACCCGGAATCGAAACGGGCCCTTCGCCCAGTAGCTCAATGCTCTTATCCACTGGATTACAACGATCCTTCAATTAAAAGAGAGAATTAATTATAGCGGCGTTCATTGACATGTGAAAACCTCATAAAACCTCAAACTTCGCTCATTTTATGCATGTGTAAGTATCTTTCAATTGTTCGCGTTATTATTATAAATATTCTCGGTTGAATTAATGGCGTAATTTGTCTCGCCATTACTATTTTATTATTAATCTCTCTCTGAACGCATGTGTCATCGTGACATCACCGTCTCATGAGCAAATCTTTTAGCAATTAGCGATCACTCATTGTTTAGTCCGCTGTACAAGTATATGAACGACCATATCTGCCGCTTCCTTGTCAACAAATGACTGTGCTATGAAATAATGGGGTCTTCTTCACTGGCAATGCTGTAGGCCAGGTCGAGGCGCCCTCGGGGCATGAAAAAGGCCCAGTCAGGTTCCCACGCCGACCGTGTAATTAGTGATTGTGAACAGGGACCACTTATTGTTGGGGGGAGGGGAACTCACCAAGCACTTCTCGCCCCCGGGAATGCGTGTCTTACCCCCTCCCCTCTATTCCTATGGCGTTTTATTTTCCATGGGATCTATCCTTTCGGACATGGGTCCGATTTCCTGGACCTGACCCATAGAGATCCCTATCCCGCCCGCTACTAATTCGGCCGCTTTCGAAGGATTGGTCCGCCCATGAAGACATATTACAGCATTTTATGTTACTGTAGCTCCAGGGACAATACGGAGAGGCTTTTTGAGCGCTCCCGATTTTCTTCAAGAATTCGAAGACTGCCCACGGGGTTTAATTACAAATCAGTTGATTTCCTTTCAGATTTGAGGGCAGTTCAGTATCCTTCAGCCAGCCATGGCTTTTTCCGGCTCCTGGCGATAGTATATTACCTTACTACATTTCCTGTCTAGGTTCCTGGCGATAGTGCAAGATTTTTGGCGACAGGATACTTTTAACACGACAAACTCGGGCGTGCATTATACACTTCTGAGTGATTCTCAGATCATTTTTAATCAAATCTTCGACGAGTTAGCGATGGTTATCGTCTGTGGTAGTGATCGGACGTCAGCTGCGTGTTTCATCAACAACTATTGCTTTTCCAGACTGGCAACCACGAAATTTTACTACCCATACATTTACAGCAGACCTATCATCAGTATCATCACCATAAACATCCTTTAAACGACGACGAATCTCAATAGGAGTCACTTTTTTAGCAGTTAAAAATTCGATAACAGCAAGCTGTTTAACTCGAGCTGACAAAGCACTAGAACACGTCTCCATACTTTCGCTTCTCAAAATACACTGGATGAACGTAACGACCACAAATCTGCGCATGCGTGTTGAGGGAAAATGTTACTTCCACGTGCCACCATGAGTGCTTTTGGAGGTCATTTTGTTTGTGATCTACAAGCATATGTGCATTAATTTCCAGCCTGCCCTCGTACACTGGTTTATTTGTACTTTAATTATTTAGCATCGCAATTGCATTGTATTGTGCAGTATATATAAATATATTAATGCCAGCTAGGAGTTGTTAGGTGTCATTAAATAGTCTAAATGTTGCTTGTAATTACTCTTTATTCTTGTTAAAAAAATTTGGGTTGGCGTTATTGTCTTCGCATATTAATGGTTACACATGTAAATAACACATTTTGAATATTTAACGAGTTTTCACACAAAACTCCTGATTACATGCAATATTTAAAACTAAAATGTCATTAAAAAATATCCAAGGGATACATTCTACACACTGGCCCAAAACTGAACTCATCTACATGTGATAACTAACTGTGATGAGTTGCCGTCCTCCCGATTTCCGGGAGAGCACATGCAAAAGAAAACCATTTTCATTTGATATTTTATGCCAAGGAAGGGAGAAAAGGACAAAAGTGCAGTTAAGGCGTGGTGGCCTAGTTTGTGAAAAATAACGGGGAGAAAAGTCACGATTTTCCATTATTCAGGCATAACAATTAAAATTCTAATCTAAATCTAAATCGAATCATTCTCTCATTTTTATCGAGGCATCAACTGAGAGCTAAATGGGGGGGGGGGCGTTACCCCGTTGGACGAGAGAAACATGTTGACCGTACCATCAATTTCGATTTCATGAACGTTTTCAAATAGAACAACACGTTCCTGATCCTGGGCGTCATATTCAAGTGCAAATATAAAAAAATGCATAAAGTCAAATGCCTAAAGATGTAGTCGAGACGTTGAATCACATCTTGCTTTATATTAAAAAGCAGCAAGAAAGGTTGATCACTATTCTATTTGAAAATTTTCCGCACGATCCGGAATCGACTTTAAAAACGTTTGGGTTCAACCCATTGAGCGATGAATTTCCCGTCCGATCTCGCCACGATCATTAAATAATTCCAACTTCATATCCCTCCCTCGAACATTTATTGCTACCTTGCGGTGACTATCAGCAAATACGTCCTTTGATCAAAAATCGTTTATCATGACCAACTTCCCTTGCTTGGTTACTCATGAATTTAAGTTCAAATTTGGGAGTGAAGAACATTTGGATACACCGCGATAGTAATTTGACTTTTCGGTATTAGCCCGGCCCATTTTATCAACCCGGGTTCCAATTCTGTAATCTAGATACGTACTATATACTTCGCATCGAAAGTTTCTCTCATTCATACTTGACCGCCCGTGCGACGATGACGTCTGTATAATCTTCTAATGGCAGAGAACGCTCCTTAAAGTTCATTCCACCCTTTCTCTCTCTCTCCTTCCGTTCCCTCCTCCTCATTCCCATCTCTAAATCTCCTACCACCCGCTCCCAACTCCCCCTGCCCTTGCGGGCTCGACAAGGATGGCTCATTGCGAATTCACCGAATAACACGCACGCTCCCATAATTATATTCAAATGCTGGCGTGTCTCAATGCAGCGACGCGGTGTCGACTTAGTGGACCGGGGAGGGTCCCATAGTAGGGCACACCCCCGCCGCCTCCCTCCCCTGTCCCCCTCAGAAATAAATGCTAACCCGGGAGGGGGGTGGGGGCAGACAGGCAGGGGGGGGATGTTAATGCGTACCACGGAATGATCTCGGCTCGTGCGTAAGTTATAACGCGGGCGTGCATCAGTTGGGTCCGACCTTGAGCACGCGTGTTTAAACCTGTTGCGCGAGATTCGGGCTAAAAGAATCTCCGATTTCGGAGAACATTATTTGAACTTCCTCGCTTCGCCCATAGCAATCAATCCGAAGTTTGGTTTATCTAGATGTTTTCGTGAGTGACATTAGAGCCAACGTCGGAAGTAAACCCTTTTTGACCGCGAACGAATGCATAACGGACACAATAAGGGGGCAGGGTTAAAATTTCATTTAAAATAAAATGATCCTCGAATTCTTAAATGGAGTTGTCAAAAGGCATCTCCCAGGAATGCATAACCCGAGACCAGCGATAGCTGAATGCTCTACCCATTAAGCTACCACTCCGCAAAAGGGCATTTCAAGGCGCAGTATTAATTAGCAATCATCTATCCGTTCAATTCACTTTTCACGTAGGAGCGATAGACTTGTACGAACCGTAATTCATAGACTTCCGAGGAAATGAGCTGGGATGAAAGCCATTCAGAATGGTTGCCAAATGAGCGCAATGTTTAGATGGGGAAAGAGTTGGAGAGAAATTTTACGTGAAATTGACTTCTGGAGATGAAATGGAGCAATTTTTTCTCATTGGAGCAGGAAAAATAATAACTTTAACAATAAACTTTCTTAAGGATTCAGTAATCTAAATGGAGACGCATAGTTCGAAGCTACAGATCAAAGAAAGTGGAGAGCTGAAAGATCGATAGGCAAGAACGGCACAAGTCAACAGCCTCAAGAAAAGAACCTCCATTCAAACAGGATTATTTTCACAGAGCCTCTTCGGGTAAGGACGTTAAGTTCATTTCGTACTAAGAAGTAAATCACCTTATTTCGACGTAGAATTAATAATATCATCCTTTTTCAAATAAATCTGTACAGTTATAAAAGGTTTGCTGCGAAAGCTAATATCCAACTAAAAATATCATAGTTTGACATTCGGAAATTTATTGGTAGCCATATTTCCTTAAGCGTATTGACTTTGTTCTAAACGTTCCTTTAAATTTTATTTAATACTTTTTTATTCGTATAAATGTTCCAAATAACCCGCAAAATTATGGAAAGCAGACTATGCACGAGCTGGGAAATGAAAAAAAGAGAGGAATAGGACGTAAAATAGATATTAGAGGTGATAGGTATCGTCACGTTGAATAAAGCGGAAGAATAAGCTATTTTAAGAAAGCTGGGAAGATTTAGGGACAAAATAGCGATTAAATATCTCAGAAATCTTGAGGGAGGTGCATAAATAACCAAGCAGAGACGAAAGACGAAAATATTTTGTGCTTGTCATATGGAAAACCTAATCAAAAATATATCACAGAAAATTGAGAGGAAAACTGACAATCGAAAAAATAGAACTGTACCATAAGATGATATTTTCGATCAATGGATACGTGAAACCCACCCCCACGACGGAGGGTACGACTTTATTGGATTCTTGAACCGTCTCGTCACCCATATACTCCTGGGGCCCAAAGAACCCCGCGGATCGCGACCCCAATCTCATTTGGTCCTCACCATCAGAGCTCAACGTTGATCCACTTTTTTGAACGGCAGGTTCAAGATCCATTACTGACTAAAAGAAACGATTACAATCTCAAATCCTCCCAGGAAAAATATGGACAAAGTGCTTACAAGCAGACCTCCTTAAGCTGAAGAAGAGTGTGCGGTGCGCGGGTGTTTGCGGGAGGAGAATGAAGCATCAACCAAGGACCGCGGAATAGGACGCGACGGACCAGAAGATTGAACGACAAGAGGATGATGACATGGGGACGACTCGGAGAGGGGGAATGGGGGACTTACACAACATCACTTCGCAACGCGATTGATTCGAGTTCTATAAATGCACAAAAGAAATGAAGGCAACGAGACGTGAGCGAGTGTTGATGGGGCGGAGGGGAAAAGGGGGAGGGATGGAGAGAGTGTTTTGGGGGGTGTGGAGGTGGGAGAGGGGAAGGGGGCGGTGGGTGGGCGAAGACGAGGATGACAGGCACACCGCTGCTTGCGTCACTCGACTGACTGAATCGACAGGCCTTTTGCCTCTCGCGGGCATGTTCCGCCTCGCTTTATTCTTTTGTTTTACATTCCGGGGAGCAGGAGCACGAAAAGCACTTACATGGTCGGGATGGGTCCCCCGCGTCCCCCGTGCAGGGGCGCGCCGCCATCAGTCCCGAGGAACCTCACTGGAAGGCAAACTGCTCCTCCTTCTCCAAGACAAAACTCTCGACTTAACATTTTTCCACATCAATTCGCAAACTGGCATATAATTACTTGAACTTTAAGCTGGAAAGGTTCGTGTGTCGTTAGCTGCCTCGAAAAAGGCATCAATTAAAGTGTCACGCGCCGTAAAGAATCTATTGTGCGAATTATGGTCGAGTCTATTTGGTGTGCAGAAAGTGGCTAAAGTGGTCAGGCCATTAATAGGAACTACGTTAGCTGAGGACTCTTTTAAAAAGAGTTGGGAATTGATGAAGGTAATCTGGACTAATTACGCAGTGACTTGAAAAACTGATACGGAGCACAGTTCTGTATGGCTCGGAAACTTGTTAATTAAGGCAATAGTATAAGTGTAGATTGGAGGCTATTGCGATGTGAAGTATGGAGAAGAACGGAGAAAATAAAATGGACGAAAAGTGAAAGAAATTAACAAATCCTGGGAATGGTAGGAATTGAGAAAAGGCTGTTGGGGAATATTCAAAGAAGACAGGGCAATTAAATGCAGTGAGAAGCAATGAGATGCTGAAGAGGAGAGAATGAAGGGGAGAATGTTAAGACAGCGAGAGAGAGGAAGAACACATAGCTAGAGAACCGCTTACTGAAAAATAAACGTATTTTACGAGTAGTAATTAAGAAGGTTTTTTGTGGCAATGCACTTGTAAGTAACGCACTGCGTAGTTCCAACAAATTGAGGGAGATGCCGCGACAGTCTCTTTCAACGGAGACATCCGATAAATGTGCATTACAATGCAACAATTTTATAGTGTACAAAATCATTCGCCTTGAACGGAATTCGAACCCGGGATCCCTCGATGCCCGGCAAAGTGCTTTAGCCATTTTAGCTACCGAGGCGTCCTCTTAACACTCCGAGAATTTGCCAAAGTATTAAAAGATTAAAGAACTCGGTCACACATCGAGGGATCCGGGTTCGAATGCCGGTCAAGGCGAATTATTTTTACACTCTAAATTTGTTGCATCATAATGCAATGTGTAATGCCTGGGTTCGTCGAAAACTCACACATATCACTACTGTGTGCGCTGGAAACTGCAGCAAACTCAAGTTATTTCGAATTTATGAAGGATAACTCAACGGAAGTATTAACCTTCAGCACTGTACTCCGCAGCATAAAAAGTTTTTTGATGGGTGAAACTGTAGAACTATGAACAGTATAAGGTTCACCTAACAATAAGTGGTTCATTAAATCACACAGTTCAGAGCAAAAGTTCCTTTCTTGGGACCTTCAATGAATTCCCTGACATCTTCGCTAACATTTTGCCCAGAACGCTCTTCAAAAATTGCACCCTGAGTTATGTTGTTCGGTCCTCTCGGCTACGGTCACTTAAACTTCAAGTCCCCGGAAACAACATATCAGAGGAAGATCCTAATACACCACAACGATTCAGGGTCCGATCCTAAGTCCAGGGCATTGCACTTGCAGATGGTGAGGTCGAATTAGATTAGTTTGATAGACTTTACAAGAACATTGTTGAAATTACTTCGAAAATAGGGTAACTGTGACGGATTGCAGTAAAAACAAGAATGTGAGGCGGTTTCAATCTAGGTCATTAGTTTCATGAATATACCGGCCATTTGATATTATTACAAACAGAGAGGAAATAAATGAGACCACGTAATTTGGGCAGATGTAATAGTTATACCGAATGCTGAGAGAGTCGAAGACTTAAATGCATTTTTGTATCCATTAATTGAAATTTTTAGTTAATAATATTCAAAATCTCTTTCTCTCGAGGGATTCAAGATCACCAAAAAAATAAGAACTCCAACAGGACAATTTGACCGAGAAACCGTGTCATCAAAGATTCTCTTCGCAAAGAAGGCAAACACACTCGACAGCATTGAGGACCAGCGTCATAAAAATCCTTCCCACGCGTCCCTGGAACAACTCGCCGGGCTCTCCGCCGCTGTAAATACTTGGGAGGTGCGTAATTTCAAAGAACTTAACGCCACTCATTGTCTCAGAATTACTCCTTACACGTTCGATACTTCGCGTACTCAAAAAACGGCCGTCGGCCGCGTGCGCGAAGGTGAGGGTGGGTGGCCCGGTGGCAGGAAACAAAAGAGAGCGGACGAGCTACTCCTCTCTCCCTCTCTCTCTCTCTCTCTCTCTCTACCTCGGCGAGCGAAGTTCGCTTCGCGTGACAAACGGAGACACATGGTTCTCCTCGGAGAGATAAATGGCAGCTGCCCGAAAAAGCAGTCGCGGCAGAGAGCTGGCGAAATAAATCCACGCAACGTTCCCGAGAGACATGATTTTGTGTCATTCGCGACAATTGTCCCTATCCGCTTGCTCAAAAGAAGGACAAAACACACGCGCCTCCCTGCTTCCCCCTACCCTTTGATTTAACCTGAGACATGCTGGAACGTCATTCGGGGCACACGGGCATGGACTCAAATTATCAAACAAGCGGTCGTGACTCTCAAATCAGGAACCCACCGGTCATGGCGTGTATTTACAGATGTAGTTACGGTGGTCTTTAGATGCCGAAATAAAAAAAAACGAAGCTCCCCGGAAGGCGTTTCTTGGCAACGTCACATGAGAACTCCAAACATCATTCCCTAACAAGATGTTAAACTTGCTGAGTAGAGAATAATTGTTCATTAAATGACTCAATATCTGTAATAAACTAAATCCTTACATGATGGAATTTATACGGCTCACCATCAAATCATTCTCTACTGCGGATCACGCGTATTATTTGAAACATTTCACATTTAAATCGCACGTGTGCTCACTAGGTTTTTGGGGCCTTGCAACATGACTCGATGCACGCGATGGACTGTGGCCCTCATGACCGATCTTTCATCGTTTCTCTCTTTTTCGCGAATGCTCAACTAATATCCCCATTGTCAAGAGGGAGAGGAATTTGTTTTGGGGATGGGATCGTTAACCTTTTGCGACCTAACGAGGAGAAACAAGTCAAACCAGAGGCTTGAAATTGTTCAAAAAAGAGAAAAGGCAGACGGGAAGTGAATAATTTGTTTTGAGCACCGGAAAACAAACTGCCATCAGCGGACCAGGCGGCGCAGTCCACCGTAGAAAACTGTGCATTTCACTGTCCGTCTGTCCTCGGACCGGGTAATGAAGCACATCAAATTGTATCTGCGGAGGTCAGCGAGCCAATTGACATTCCGCGGGAAACAAGCGGTTGGATTAGCTAGAAAGGAAGCATCCACCACACTCGCTAATTAGCAATGATCGACAGAATCATTCTTTTAGATTAATGCTCATTATTCCCTCAAAATAAGACTCCTTGCATATGAGAAAGCTCATCAACCTCGAATTAAATTTATGATACACATTAGTTACCCTACTTGGGTAATAATGTTATTAATATATTTGTACAAAGAGGAGTAACGACTCCATAATGGCCCCGGCTGGATGCGGTGTGTACCACAGTGGGTAGTATTATACACGTACACCGCCCCTAACGTGAAATATAATAATTATAAAATAATTAACGATAGCGAGAGTCATTTGAGGTTAATAGAGTTACAATGGAGAAAAGATAACAAGACATAAAGAAAACATTCCACTTGAATCACCACTTGGGTATTGTCGAGTAAAATATCGTAAGTCGATAAGAAAGCAGCAGAAGAAATTAGCAACCGAAGCATTACTTGCCCCTCTACCAATAATTCTTGCTCATGTTTCACTGTATTATTGGTAGTGATAGAAAATTGCTTCGTTTGGGGGAAATGTGCTTTTGAGCACGGACAGAAAGAGTTTTTGGTCCCTCATGAAATTTAAGTTTACTCGTCACACACGAAACCGAGGGCCAAACTATTTTCCTATATTTTTCCTAACATGGTGGCGCACTGAGTAAGAAATATATGAAACAATACAAAAGTGTGCTAGTTCAAAAGTGCATAACGTTCGTGTCACACAGACATTTTTCTGTTCTTACTTTTTTTTGCAATCGAGAGAGGTGAAAGAGATTTCAAAGCGTGTGTGTGTGTGCTCTCCCTTTAACGAATTCCCCTTGATAAGCACATCTCCCTTTAAAAAAATCATCCCTCACCCCATGAAACGGATTCAAAAATGTTGGATTAGTGCATCATTCAACCTACTATTAATCCATAAATCCAGGCTTAGTGAACTCACCGAAAGCTCAGAGCCAAACTTTTTTTTTTTTTGTGCAAGTGTGGCACGAAATTATCACAGGAATACGAAAGAGAAAAAAAACAATTAAAAATTCTCACGAAGAGAGCCCTCATAAACGACAATCAATCAATGAATGACCAGGAATTGAGGAGGGCAAAGTGCTGATCTGTGAATCACGTGAATAAGATGGGGAAATGCAAGAAAGTCGATAATCCCGCGGCACGGGTAATGAGAGATGGATGCATACCGTGCAAGGACACGAAGATACGGATTCATTCAGAAAAGCAGAAGCACGCGGTGGTTAACCCGTCGTAAAACATTAATTGATTGTGGAAAAAAGGAACGTGTTCACAGTAGGTGCGGCACATCCGCTTTCGCACCAAACCCTTGGATTATTTTAAGAATCATTCCCTGCGCTTGCAGCGGAACAAATGGCGAGAGCAACATACTATATGAAGCAGACCAGTGGACTAAGAAACGGCCGCGAGAAGGCATCCAAGAGTTTCAACATATTAGAAACCTCTACGTAATTTAGAAATAGTTTTTTTTTTGCTCGAATTTCCTTGTAAGAATAAGTATTTCAGGCGCAATTCTCCCCTGCAGAGCATGCTTGCGAAGATAAAAATCATTTACGAGCATAATTTTTGGAGTTTAAGTCATTCATTTAAAGGAGAGGAGTGGTTAAAAAAATACAACGCTAAAACAAGGATGATAATGAAGACGTAATTAATTACATGCGTGGGGCACCCGCTCTCTCTTCGAAATTCAATTTCCTTTGTTCGTTAGAACAAAGAAAATAAATAATGACGTTTCAAATTGCGAGCTGAGGGAAGACTTTTTTAGCGAAGAGACATGACGGTAATTTAAAAATCAGATAAAAGAGAACAGAAACTCAATTTGTTTCACTAGGAGAGACAATTTTGGTGTTACCCTAATGTTTTTAAAACAAGTAGGCAGATCTTCAACAGTCTAACAAGCGTTTTTTTTAAGTGTTACAGGTAAACTATTACTTCATTTTTTTGACAAGAATCCTTCAGTTTGATGGAAACCAGTTTCTCTTTTGACGAAGGTTTTTGCTGGAACCATCCACAAACTACGCGGGTCATTTTAAGGGGGCATTGGGTCACGTGGGGAAAGGGTCTACGAAAGTCAGCTGGAAGGCGAGGTAATGAAAGGTAACGTAACAAGTATCACACTTTTCAATAAAATCTGTTTGTAAAATACCTTAAGACAGCAATAAACCGTCATTTTGTGGTTAAAACAACATTTCCGAGAAATTTGCATGGAAAGTAAAACTCTGATTTAAATTAATTTTTGGAGATAATTCCATTATTAAGATCGTCAAAGCTGGTAAGAATTTTATTTCGACGCGGGTGTCTAAAATAAAAAGTTACACATCAACAATAATAATAATCACCCGACGCCTTGGCGAAATGAATAAAAACACACGGCTCTAAATCCATATGGGAAAATCGCTTTGATTATTCGATTCCCGAATACGTCACACCCAAAAACGTAAATATCGAGATCGCAACGTGATGGAGAGCGGAGAGGGTGAGAACGACACATCGTCAACTCTATTTCAACATTGGGTTACAGGTAAAACGAGTTAAAACTTACCACCAATATTTGCGTCGCCTATTTCGTAGATCTCCCAAATGATTAGTTTGAAATCCGAATTACTTTTTCAATTTTACAAATCGTAATTATTAATTCATTCATATATTAAA
Source organism: Hetaerina titia (assembly GCA_037158775.1). Lineage (NCBI taxonomy): Eukaryota > Metazoa > Arthropoda > Insecta > Odonata > Calopterygidae > Hetaerina > Hetaerina titia. Next base: position 29,948,848 of record CM073769.1, read on the forward strand.
TAGAGAGAGATCTTTATTTGGTCCTCGAAATGGGAACTTTCTTTCACCACACCTGATTGGTCCTCCGAGATATAAATCGTGATATATCCGTTTGGTAGCTACGATTAAGGTAAATCAGTTACTCATGAACAATATTTGGAGAATATACTCGCGAATAGCATAGAAATTTAAAACAGACTGCATTGATGTTTCTCACAGAGGCGTTCCTATTCATAAAAAGTCATTATATTATAAACATATCATATAATTGATGTCTTCATTGATAACTCCAATTGGCACTTCCTATTATAAATACATTACGCCTCAATGATTTCTCGCCAAGCGATGGCGAGGGTTTGGATAAAAATTCGGTCTCTAAAAGAGTACTGAAAATAGACTCCAACTGTGATCGGGCATTTTTGTCCCCGTCATCTACAGTTTTCTAGAGTTCAGTTTTCATTTCAGTTCAATCCATCGGGAATCAGAATAAGTTACCCTGTGTTACGATCAATTAATTATTCACGTAAACCAAAACAGAAAACTAACATGATGAATATTCATATCAAAGACAAAGCTGAAAATGATTCTAAAAGGCTGCTCCTAAGTGTTCTTTTTCTCAATTCTTTCAATTTAATTCCCTACTCGTTCACATCCCTCAAAGGCGCACCGAAACAAATTAAATTTGTCTATCTGCACTGCTCTGTCCAGGCGGTGAAGTGATAGTGATAATTTCCCCGAGAAATATGAAGGTTTCACGAAAGATGGGGAAGCTTGAAGGAGAAGGGTATTGCGATGTAGCATTCATAATAAACACCGTGATGAGACCATTCCGTGGAATCATTTTCTTGAGCCCGGCCCGTCTAGCGAAATCGAGAGCATCACGCTCGGAGAGTCGTGAGGTCATGCAATGAAAACACAAGGGCAAACGAAACCAAACTTACATTACACGACGCGAAGATATCCTGTGAGGATCGAGTCGACTTCGGCCTCCGATGCGAAGATCATTTCCGGACACCAATTGATCACAGACACACACACACACCGCAGACAGAGAGACACAAAACACTGCTGTTGAATTTGAAGCACTACGAAAACATTCAAAGCAAAACCACTGGACTATATTCCTCCGTATAGCGGAAATTTATCACGAAAAAAAACTCCTCCTGAGACACTTCGTTGATTCAAGATACAACGATTGATAAGCAGTCGTCCACCTGTGATTTCACTGTGAGAGATCGCAAGGGTTCTTTCAAGGAATGGAAAGCAGAGAAGGATTTTAGGAGTTTCTGAATCGAAACCTTGGTTGGCAAAGCCGCCCTAATTCTATAGAGTGCAGTGTGTCTCACAAACGGCACTTAAAAATAAAAGCGATCATACGGAGAACAATTTTTTTTTACCGGTCAATTCAGTCGAAAGTCCGCTATAATTTGTGGACGAGGACAAATAAAAGCCCTTGAGGGTTAAGACACAATTAATCGCAAGAGTCCGATTTCCCTCGAAGAATAAAGGTATTGTTGTCGGTGAAGGACTATCGGTCGGTCGTTCGTGAAGACGAGCTGGCGGGGAACGCGGCCAATTCTACCCGGCGTCCACTCGCGCCAGTAGCGGCGAAGCGGGAGAGAGAGCGATGTCGGACGTCGACCGGACGGCCTCTCCGCACGAGAGCAGATGAGTAACTGGCGCCCGGGCGGAAAACCACGTGCTCCAGCGCTCCCGCCTCCCCTCTACAACTTCCTCACTCCCACCCTACTCTCCCTCCGCCCTCACCGCTTCCACCCCTCCATTCCTCGCCCTCCCTTCCTTTCTCCTCGCTCGCTCCCCCATCCCCTTCGTATTCCTACCGTCAGTCATCTCCCCTCCCCCCAACCCGCAAAAACTCCCCGCACCTCAACCCCAGCGACCAGCCCTAGCTTCGGATGAGGACCCCGCAATCAATCCAGCTGACTCAAAAACATAATTTTCTCCGCTCTCCCTGTGGCGATGACGTGTCTTGACGTCACCTACGCCCGTTGACGATTTTTTTATAAGAACAATAGATCCCAATTATCTGGATTGCTTGTGCTCGCGGATTCAACGGTCGAGAAGGACGCTGGATTGCAATTCGCCGGCAATGGAAGAAAACAACATTACTGGGAACTGTGGTTACTGATGACGCACAATTCCACCCTCGCCCTTGCCTTTACAAATAATAGACGAATCTAAAAGTTCTTTCGTTTCGATAACTTTTAATTTAATGCATTTATGAACTAATTTTACAATAGGTATTCTTCTAATTCAAGGAATTAATCAATTAATGATGTTGAATAACCACACATTATATTTTGGAGATCCAATTTCATGATTTTGGAAATTTTCCCCGTGTTCATGCTAATGATTGCATTATTTTTTTATCCATCGATGGAAGATAGTTGAAAATAAAATGGAAGGAAATATATTGGAAGGTATGTTCTTAAAGAGGCAAGAATTGTAAGACATTAAAGCTTGGGATTATGAAAGACCGAAGAGATAAAGGTCACGTACTTGTAATCGAATTCTAGGCTTGGAATTCTATAATTTTTTAGGCTATATAACCAGATCGATAAATTAAGATTGTGATGGAATAAAATAACTTCGCTCATTTATTTACCATAAATATCTTTCGAACCAATGCTTGACATGTTAGCCGATATCTATGAGGTAAACAATTGACAGCTCCTTTAAAGTCAAAGATATTTCCTAGGAGAAACTGATATCTTCAATAATACTAGTCATTACTGGTTGGTAATCATCATTTGCCATCGAAATTGATATAAATTAGCTTAATTAGTATATCTAAAATATTATTAGTAATAAATATTGTACTAAATGATTTCGATCATCGGAAAACATAAATCACATCATCACGAAGGGGTGATGCACTCGTATTCTCCAACTTACCATTCATGCTGCTAATTCCTCCAGTTATGAGAGTATAAAGGTAGGCACTTACCTGAAAAGAAAAAATAATGTTCATGTTAATATTGAGCAACCTATTTCTGTGCCTAGTTTTTTGTTTGAAACATCAGGCAAAATTATTGAACTTCGCAAAGTAAATTACCACTCATAGTTGAACAGTGGTTGAGTAATATTAACAGCTTATTAAAAAAATAACATGCTACAATCTATTTTAGATAGGCCCAGGGAGGCAATTCAATTGGCACAATGACAGTTACAGCTCATCGAGTCCGGCTTTGGATATCCCCGCTTAGATATCCCTCGATCAACCATTCATCACCGAGTACGAATACTTATTTCTTACGTTAACGAGGATGAAATCGTTCGCGTCTCCGTTTTCATCGGCGCAATGCATTTGCAATTGAATTCCTTTGCGATCACCTGTCGCAAAAATTTTGCCGCGATTGTGTTTTCACTTCACTAAACAGCGGAAGGTGCTTCTCTATCCTGTTAACCCGAAGGTCACTCTCTGTGTCTCGGTAGTGTTACGTGGCAATGATACTCGTGCACCCACGGAGCGAAATGATCACCGTTCTCGGCGAACACAACACGCATGAAATTCCCATTCCATTACCACCTGTTTTACCACGCGAGAATGAGGGTTTGGGGGAGTGCACATTCTACGCATATCCCAGAGCAAATAAAGGGTTCACAATGAGTGGCCGGCGGAAAGAGTCGAGGAACACGCTTCCCATATAGGGCATTGCGTGGGCTGTGAGTGGGTGGGGAGGGTCATTGTCGCTCGCGGTGGACAACGTCACATCCTTCCAATATTCCTCCGGTGGCAAGGGACGCACGCGGTCACTCGTCTTGTCCTCCTCCCGTTAATCATTTTTTTTTCATTGTGTTTTGGCTGCCACGCTACGTGCGGTCGATGATCACGAGTTAAAAATAAGGAGTGAGGGCACTGGCTCGCCTCGACCCCCCTCGCTGCCCCGTTCCCTCGGACAATCGACCTTTTCCTCCGTCTTCGACCGAGTTTTACGAACCGAAGGGGAATGCTGATGCCATCTGCGGTAATGATGGGGTAATGGAGGGAATTTCCGTCAGTGACTCCCAGTTTGCCCTCAGGTGCGCTACTACGCCACCCTCGTCCATCCCTCCACGACCATGTGCAGGATGAGTGACTGCTGCATTGGGAATATCAATTTGGGGAGGAAGGGATCTCATGCCTCTTGTTTGCAACTAACGAAGTACCTTTCGGGAGAGTGAAACTCCAGGACTCGGTAGGTGCAATGACCGCTGCGTGGAATTCCGCAACACAACACTAACACCTCTTATTAACTCATTATTGGATGAATTCATTGATGATCTAAGTATGATTTGATTCCTCCTACATGTATATTACCAGACAAAACCACAGAAAATTTAGAAGACGGCTTCCACTGAGTGATACTGAAGCCAATGATTCTTCAATTCGGGATTCAACCCAATTGTATTTATTTGAAACAACACCCTCTCCCCACCCATTCAATCAGCTTCTACATGTCAAGGGCGATGTGATTTAACATTGAACCTTAAACAGCTTACATGTAACCCTCCAGTCGACTGGCTCTGATTACTATATTTCGTCTCTTTTCCTCTCAGGAGAAGGGAAATTATTGAGGTAAATGGAACAACTCAAACGAAAGGAATAAAAATAATGGTTCTCCAAAAGGCGAAATAGGGAGCTAAGACCCGGAATACAGGAATAAAAATATAATATGTAATCAAGGATATAAATAATCAATCCTGTACATCGACATTTCTACAACAATCATTTGATACATGATTTATTTATTTTGCATTAGTGGGAAAACAGGACTTCGGCCTTTACATCGGACTTAAACAATGATATTACAATTTTACAATTACACACACCCAAGCCCTAGGTGGAGGAAAAACCACCTAGGGGGTAATCGAACTCGCGACCACTGGATTGGCGGACATTTACCCTGCCACCACCGGGGTCGGCTTTATACTCCTCAGTATACTATATTTCAATTCCAATTCCTCAGTAAATAATATCATATTTTCATAATGATGGAAAGTAATCACCAGTTTTTAATGCATGATAACGGATTTGTTTTCTACCTCTTCATATCAGAGGGGAAGAATTGTTGATCGCCCGAAGAATAATAAAAACAGAGGAAAAATGTAAATGTGAGAGAGAAATCCGGTGGCGTAGAAATTCATGCAAACAATAATCCTCTCCTCTATTTTTCTTTCATGCTTTTTCAGCCATGTCAGACTTCCGGTCCATTATTATTTAATTCTATAGTTATAAGGGGATTGCCTCAGTTTTAATAAACCGACTTCCTCATAAATAAATTCTAAAGGAATCGTCCATTCATTCCGAGTGATTGGAAAGGTCGAAGAAGGATTTCGCGAGCTGAATTCCGGCGCTCAGAAAACTAAAAATGGACTTTTAGATATTAGAAATTACAGCACGCTCCTCCGGGAATTCGAAATAAAAAGCAGCCCCTAAGTGACTTCGGTCTTGCAGCTGGAATTAAGATTCGATCCATGGTGAGTGACTCGAAATTCCCTCCAGATCGCTAAAAGCACGAGATCCTTCCCTCTATTCACTTCTCCATTGTTTCGGAGAAGGAATCCGTTCCTCGTCAAAGGCGAAGAGGAAAAAATATTCCTCATAACCCATTGTCATATGAAGGATGAATCATCCTAAAAAGTACGAAAACAACTTGTGTCTATATTTAGGCCGGCTCCTTAACGCACCGAAAGAATTCTCGGGAACCTGAGTCGTCTTTGATGTTTTTCATCCAGTAAGTAATTAAAGAGATCCGAATTTGCCTCCTGAATACCCACCCGCGCTATCCATAAATTTGAAATGTTTTTTTTTTCTCTCGTGTATCGCTCTGGACCGAGTTCGTCCATGATGCTGAAACTGCCACATCTCACGGTCGAGGCACGTATCTGTCCGGGAACTTTTCCGAGCGGAGAGGGAGGGAGAGAGGACGAATTTAATGATGATCTATTCCTTCTCACACTACTTGTCGTGTTCATTTTGAGATTCGCCTTGAGGAAACGTTGCCGGAAGTTTGTTTAAAAGCATTACGGAGGATTATGGTAATGGCGACGCCCTGAGCCTGACTGTAATTCATAAATTGTGTTTTTTTTCCCTCACCAAGTGAATAAAATGGTGGACTGAACGGGGACTAGAAGTGCATACTTTACATCAAAGCGTGCAAAAACTGTCCTTCATGCCGTTCCTTTTAGGGCATTGCGCGATTTTAGGTGAATTCCGGAGAGTACTCTCTTTTGACTAATGACTCTTTCATTACTTGTTGTACCACTGTACCTTCTATTCAATGTGTAAGGGTAGTGGTATGTTAGCTATCAAGTTAGTCCCTTCAAAATGAATACTAACTAGTTAATAATAGCGAGTCCTGTGTTTTAGTTCTTCGACGGCTTTCCCTCACGCCTCAAATTAATCCTGATATTCGACCGAAGACACTTAGGCATTGCTGTATTCGACAAATACGAGCACGAGGTCAGTCTTCTGCAAAAAATGTGAAAGTAATAATTCTTTTAAATTCCACGGTTCTATCATTTTAATACGACAGTATACGTGATCGCCCAAAGGCAACTCGAGGGGTTTGATTCTGGTACTCTTCGGTCACTAGCCGAATGCTGCTTACCGGGATTACTGCGGTACCAGTTACCGTGGATGGATAATGACATAAGATAGTTATAGCATTGGCCTTAGCAGTTCTCTAGTTTCTCTTCAACGTCTACGTACTAACCTGCGAGCCGCCACGAAGCCGTGAGGAATGGGAGTGGGTTGGAACGCCTTTTTATGCAATTTTATTGGTGCGTCTCTCGTCAACTTCGGGAAACTTGTTTGGGCCGAATATGTCCACTCTAATTAATACCTTGCGAAGGGCGTCCAAGCAATTGGCGTTCCCAGAAGGGTGACCAATATGTCGCTCCACCATCGTATCCCAAATGGTTACGCGGAACTGAATGAATATTTCAAACCAGAGACATTTTTTTCTTCAAAACTATTAATACCTGAAACGACTATCGTGCGAATTTATCATATCATCTCATCTCATCGTCATATCGCAAAGAGTTATAGAGTCTTGGGTAAAATGTAGTGGTTATCGAAAAAACACCGCGAGGCATTGCGCATTTGAGAGAAGCGAAGTCTTGTCCTCCCTCCTTGAAGGCCGACAGCCCACCAACATTCGCCCCCCTCTCCCCTAGGCTGACTCCTGTCTAAATTTCTGTTTAGAAATACTATCCCATATAACCGTTGCAAAATTTAATCAATCACCACAACTCGTTTCTGTTTCAGAAGTATTAGAAAAGCAGAACAATATTTGAACACCACTAATTTATCGCTTCCAGAAGGAAATGCCAAATCAACATCACCCGCCCTCACGCCGTAGGCAATACAATTGAAATCCATACCAAAAAAAAGAAAGATTTGTACTTTTCCACAGATTTTCAGGTTCCACAGACAAAATCTGTGGAAAAGTACAAATCTTTCTTTTTTGGCGTGGATATTAAATACTTCCACGAAGTGAAGCCTGAAACAATAGAATAAATACAATTGAAAATATTCCCCATCAATGGAACGTGTTTTCCCTCCCCGTTCACGTGGTTTCTGGGCAAAGGGACTGACTACGAGCATCCTGTTATTCCGTCCGAGAAAGACACATGAGAAATACCTCAATAGACAAATAAACGACAGTTAGACATCTTACAGCCATTACCTCAATGAGTATTCCTTACTGAGTTCGCATATAAAATCTAAGTGAATTGTAACCGTTTTTATGGAGAGGACGAGGAAATGACAGTCAAAAAGGAACAGAAACCGTTAATTTCTTTTCAAAAAGGTTTTCCGTTGGACGAGTGCCTTCAATGGTAAGACGCTAATGCCATTCCCTTTCCGGGGCGAAGGTGGGAAATACTTCGATCGCCCTCTTCGCCTCCGTCGTTCCCGAAGTTGCGTGAGGCCTCGCCGTTCACGGGGCACGACGCGCGCGGAGCCAAGAATGCGTATCACTCGGCTCCATCCCCTAAGATATATCGCGGCTCGGAGATCCCCTCCCACCATCTCACTGGTGATGAACGCATCGAAATTATTCGTGTTTTACGGAAAGAAAGACATTTAAACCATTAAAACCTCGAAAACGGATTATCGTCTAAGAGTCACAAAAATATTACCCTTACCATCCCCATGGCATGATCTCATCTCGTGATCCGACTTCATTAATTAGCCTGACGGGTTACACGTCCAAATCGACGAGGTAGTGCCCTGGGCACCGCACCGGAGACCTGAGGTACCGTACCGGGATGATATTTGGTAAAAATGGTAAAAAAATATTCAATCCCAAAATGTACCTTGGCATTGGATCTTGTTAGAACTCTCGATATATATTTATGAGACTTGGAGACTTTACGTCTCTTCTTTATGAATTTAAAAAATCAAGCCGCAAATATCACACCAGGTGATCTTTTTGTTACAATTGAGCAAACCTTAATAATTTTGCTGCAGTTAAAAAAGTGATACCCTGAATTCATACAAAGTATAAAACTATTACTTAATGGAAAAACGAAATAGCCAAGGCGTAAACTTGATTGGCAGGTAGTTTGTTCCAGGGGGTAGATAAAAATAAGATGGCAAGATAGAGGACAACTGAAAATCACACACTCGACTACTCGGGTGTGTTTTGGAAACGTTGACCCTCGTGAACCTCAATAACGCACAATCAATGCAACTGTATATAAAAGGAAACGAACTCACAACCACTCGATAACTCGTGTGTTAAGAAATAACAGTGACTCTTGAGAATCGTATTCACACACGAATTCAGGGTCTGCAAGAATTTCTCCTATGCCAGGGACTCGTCAATCTCACACAGGATTGAAAAAATAAAAAAAGAAAGGACACAAGTTCACCCTCACAGTCACTCAATCACTAGGTCTTCTCTGAAGAGGCCTGTTTGGCAGGCAAAACACCTAGTGTCAGGTTTCCTCTGGGCACTTATCTACTCCCGCTACCAACCACCTTCCTCAGTGAGATTAATATACCCCTGCCATGGAAGAAATCCTTGCAAACCTTGAGTGTGATTCACAAAGGTGACGAAGGTTTCCGAAAAAACACGAGTGATTGTGTGACTAAGCGTGAATATGTGCCGATCCTCTATTTTTTATATTTTCCGCTGTGTCATTGACGGGTCACTGACATAGGAGAAATCCTTGCCAACCCCGAGTGTGTGTGTGTAAATGCGAGTCACGAGAGTCACTGTTATTCCTTAACACACCCGAGTGAGCGAGTGATGGCGAGTCTGTTTCCTTTAATTTATGTTTGCATTGTTTTTATTTGATTGAGATTCATGAGAATGTTTCCAAAACACACCGAGTGATCGAGTGTGTGATTTTAAATGTTCCTCTTACGTGCCACCTTATTTTTAGCTTTCCCCTAAAACAAACCCGGTGCCAATCAAGTTTAAGCCCTCTGCTATTTCGTTTTTCCGTTGTTTCGCGGCCGTAGGTATGTTCGTTTTCCGTTCGCCCTATTACTATACTATATACTACGCTGTCCGTTACTCTTTAGAAATAAGTATTGATGCTAGCAGTCCTTGATTTTAGTGGTCGGTGAGGTCCGATTGGTTGGCGATGGCTGGCCATGACCAGCCTCTCACCCATCTTCACCCGCTCATTCTGACACCGTTAGACGCCTAATTCGCAATACACTATACGTAGCATAGATTGCCATACGACTCTAGGCCGCTGATCAAATTCGGTGTGTAATGTTGAAAAATTAATTTGAAATTACCTCAAATGTAATGTAAAGTCACATCGCGAATGAGAGTTCAAGACGAGATAGCTCATACAGCAAGACAGGCAATCTGGATATTACAGGCACAACGGCATTATACGAGTACATCCGAGTAGCAGCTCTTCAAACAAACCCGTGTTATGCCGATCGCTTCACATCTCCTCGCCAAGATGTCTTCCATCACCTACCTGCCTCTCATAATTAATTCTCGATTGTTGTCATTGGTATTCTACCGGTTAGGGTAGGTCTTGGTTGGGCACAGTCTGAACAAATGTGCAAAAGTATATTTAATTGCCTTTCCTAACAAAAATCACAACGCTACATCCAAAACTACAATAAGCTTTAGTGCAACATACTTCCCTCCTCCCTTCATACCATCCAACTTGACTATTCTATTCCTTCCCCTTCCTCGTTTGCCCAACGTTGTCCCCTCAATCACAGTTTTCGACATCCCATCCCCAATCCAAATGTTTGGTATCCATCTTTCCTCTATCTTTTCGATTTCTCCCAAAAATCGTTTCTCCTCCCTCACTATGCCTTCTCCTTCCTCACTTGTTTACTTTTCTGTCCACCAAACCTTTCCCGTCTTCATAGAGGTTAGAGTAGATAAAAGCATGTTTACTCTAAGTAAAAGTAGTTGTGAAAAATAACCGGCTGTGCTCTGATCACGTCAGAATCCATTCGTAGGTAAAATTTCCTAAAAATCCACCTGGCGCACGTTGGAGATCGGCTTCCACCAAAATTGGACGGTCAATTATCCGAAGGAGGGAGAAGCAACTCTCCTTCATTTAAGGATTGGTAGGGAGCGCAGCGATGAGTGGTTACGAGGCTTTCAAGTAACGATTGGTTACACCTCTCCACAAATTAAATTTTTTCAAATAGTAGCGCGAAGGAAAGAGATAGTAGACGAGGGCGATAGCTCTCTTAAACGTACACATTGAAAAAAACAATAATCAAAGTAACATTTGAGGTAGAAATTATCACCAAAGTGCCTTCTGGAACGGGTGAGCCAACTGCAGGGCACGAGTGCTAGTAAGGACGCTGAGCTTCCATGGTTAAAAAAAGACCGATTTAGTTTCTCAGCGTGACAGATAATGCACACTTTTATCCTCGTCTAATGCGCTTTATCACGAGAAGAAAGACACCCTTGACTTCCCTCCTATTTTTTACAGGCAAAGAAGAGCCCTTCAAAGATTTTGCGGAGGGATTAAAAAGGAGCATCGCGGTGTGTATTTCTCAAAAAGAACTCGACTGGAAAAAATTAACCGTCCATTATCACCTCTCTCTCTCCCTCTCGCATTCATACATTTATTTCCTTCGGGTCTTCGCCATATCTTCTCTTCCAAGTTCCTTTGAGATCGAAATGCGACGAGGAAGGAGGGCGAGGGGGTGGGGAGCAGGAAAAGAGCGGGGAAAACATCCATTTCGGGGAAAAAATAATAAGGCGAAACATCCACTTGTTAAGTGGCCAAGGTATGAATGGTCCTCGAGCATGCGAGATGATGAGGGGGCGGGAAGGGGGACGCGTGTGTGTGCGTGGGGGCGGGAGGGGGAGAGGGAGGAGGATGGGCGGGAGTTGGGGAATGAAACGGATGAACTGAGGGGGGGGGGCAGGGAGGGAGTGTGGCCGGAGGTAGTGGTTTGGGGGAGGGGAGGGGATTGGCGAGAACAAAGGGCGGTGTGAATCAGCTGGTTTCCAGGCTACCCGGGCGAGAGGGGATCTTCCCTCTTTTGGAATTCCGTGAGAGCGGAGCCCAGACGACGAAGGGCCTTGTCTCCTCCGGAAGGCAAGGAAAGAAAAAGAGCACGGAGCCAGACCTTTTTTTAAAAAAAATAAAAGAGCATCAGCAATGAAAGAAGGGGAAGGGGGACCTCATATGTGGACCTCAGTAGGGCAGTTGGGAGGAAGTCCATCTTTTGCCCAAGCTGAGTTATTATCATTCCTGGCGTATTTGTCTTTTTCTTGTGGCATGGCCTTTATTATATTCTACATTCATATGACAAGGAAGACCCTTTGGTCCCGACACTAGGAAATATTCTGAAAATGGTCAAACTTTTCCAGCGCTTATGTAAAAATGAACGAGCAAAAGGCCTTTCGGGATCCAAGGGCCGGATGGACCACCATAGATGTCTGGAGATAGAGAAAAACAATTAACGACTGACTGTTCGGAATATGTTGGAAAGCATCATGGCTCTCACTGGAGTATGAAGCAAGATGCATGAGGTGGCACTATTCTGAGGACGCATATTGTGATACTGGTATCATTAATATGCTGGTGTATTAATATGCTAGTTTCATTAATATGCTAGTGATGTCCTTACCAATGAGACGAACATCGAAAACGAAGAAGCTCACCAATTCTTATTTTTTACGTTTTATTATTTCTTTCAAACATGAACTGGTAAATATGATATTGCTCTTTGAATAGCATAAATGTTGAATGCCTAAATTATTAGACGTAAATTCTATTTTAATTCAATAAAAAAGTTCACATTCAATTTTATTCCGGCTGAAATGTGATTTCAGAAAGCTAACAAATACTTACATTTATGACGACCGATATAAATATAACTCAATTACGAGGCGTGAGACAATTACTCTGAGTAGCGCAGTATCAGCGGAGTGAATTGAATGAAAACCTTTTTGGGATTCCTTTACTCATGAAGAACTTAGAATGACACGGCAAATACTGGAATCGCTACGGAGACTGATAGGAAAGATGAAGAGTGTTTTGGTTGACGAAAAGGCCATGGAATGAGTCTAGCTTACTCCCCTCTGTCACAAAGGGGAGTGAGATAGACAAGCGAGGAAGGGTAGAAGTAGGACGTCGGATATGCAGAATTGAAGAGGGCACATCCTCAAATCCGAACTGTAGGTTCGAAAAGGAATGTATCATTATAATACCGTTATATAGTCCGTGTCTATCCAAAATCTAAAAATTTAAAATTCTACCGCAGGTAAATTTGGCTAAAGATATATTTAATAATTCTTGGTGGGAAAAGAATGCCCATTTGCTCAAAAATAGGAATAATTTGCTTCCCCATGACTTTGACAAATCCGTCCTTCTTATAATTTTTAAAATAAAAAGGCATGGGAACTCCATTCATCCCGTCATCAAAGACAAAGGAGCATTTCTTTCTTTTTAATCAAGCAAGGATCGCAATGAACTTCGCATTCGAGGGAAGTTAATATTTATCTTTGATAGATGTTACATATCCGACAGCTTTTTCATTGCCCTCGAGTAATTGCGTGAAATGTTATGCGGGAAGACAGAATTGGAAGGGCGAAAAGAAAGCTCACACGGGTGTTCGAACATTGACTGCAGCATCCGACCCACTGGGTGGACATTGTGTGAGTATTTAACGCATTAATCGGCGGATCACACCCATTAGCCGATTTTTCATCAGCAATACCTCACCCGATATTCTTCCTGCGTTGTCGATGCTTAGAAGGAATGGTGCACAACGCCAAACATTTGTCAAGCCAATACGCTATAATATACATCGTCGTCATTATTTCATATCTAGAACCATAATATGAATTTGTCATAATGTTTCATACTTTAAAATCGAGAGAGGAAAAATGATTTTCAGACTTCACGCGCAATAATAACATTCAAAAGCTAGAAGGGGAAAAGATCTTCTTCGCCCAATTCTTTTCGCATCAAGAACGACTCGCAAAATAACGAAACATATCCGTGGAAGAATATGCGGATGATTCTACATGGCATTCATCCGTGATTCATTGGGCATAATTAATGGTTCGGAGTCGAGAAAGCGATGAATCACGGCAAAGTGGACGTGAGGAAGGGTTCCGAGTGGATTATGGAGTGAAGAAGCGCACACTTCGCCCGTCGCCACCGTGGAGGGGGCGAACGGCGTGTGAATACACTCGAGTGATAACGAGGAGTTCGTCGCCGCCGCGCGGAAGAAAAAGAATCTTCACGGGTCGGCCGAGCGGAGGCGCGCGAGGGGGAATAATCGTATGCTCTTGAGAAAGAAGTGGCGACTCTTTAAAAGACCCCTTAATCACTCCGGCTTACGCAACGCTCACGGGGATTCTTCAACATTCTCACGACTTCTTTTTCGCTCCTCTCCTTCCCCCCCCCCTCTCTCTCTCCCCCAGTTTGCAGACGCGTATTAGCACAATTATATTATGAAAACACTGGCGCCTCATTATCACGCCGAGAAGCTTTGGTGGTTGCGTTGGTAGTGGTGGTCGTGGAAGTAGCAGTCGGCGAGATTCTCGTACAGGATGCCATTTGCGCGATTCGGGGCGGCGTAGCAATCTGAGATAGGGATGAATGATGAAGTCGAGGAAGAGTGGACGGAGAACTGGCGTCGGCACGCGTCTTAGAAAAGGACGTCCTGTGATACGCTGTTCTACGTACCGTCCGACGGAATTGTACTCTGCACTTTAGGGGCCCATCCACGTCACCCTAAGAAGTATATCCATTTCACACAAATGGCACAATTAAAGGTCTTTATCGCCCTTAAATTTATTCATAACCTTCGGGTAAGAACCCGATTAAACAAATAGTAGACGAGGCAGTAATCAGATATGTAATGGCAGGAGAAGTGATTCCTCGCGTGCCCATATAATGGAAATTATTATAGGTGAAAAGGTCATCAGAAAACGCGAACTTTCGGAAAAATAGAAAATGATATTCCATCTTCATTGTACGGAACATTGGAAGTTTCTTCATCCAAATAAAAAAGAAATTGCGATAACGTGAAATTAAAATTTTAACTGAACGGGGGACCGAGAAAATATTATAGATGCTTTATCCGACAGATGACTCAGTTCATGCAAGCAAGATACATCTCCCGCATTTCTAATTAGTTTTCGGTGATATACAGTTTGATAAAAAAATATATTTAGGCCATAATTTGACCACAAAATATGCCATCATAATATAACCACTAATTTATTTCCGGTCTAAAATACTTAAATTATTCAAAATTTGCGCAGTAATTAATTTTGCTCCAGAAATAGATGTACATATTAATAATGTCATAGTCACTTAATTTTTCCCTACACAAAATCGGACCAGCAGTTGAATCATACTTGCTGAGAAACGAAGAGCTCTCAACAAATGAAACTTTATAACCACACCAGGCTTGATGAATTATTCTATATAGTTTCAAATCGAGACGAAATATGTTTAGCTTGGCGGCATATAAATAATTAACATTAGCACACCCTATGTAATCTGGGAAAGTTAAGACCAGTTTCTTCGCCCTAATTCCTAACCTGAGATTGGTTATCCGAATAAATCTGCTTGTGCTATTCTGAAGAAGAGAATCAAATACTCGTACAAACCTGGCTGAGTGACGATGAACGTATTAAACATGGCATCTACGAGAGGGTGTTTAAATTTCTTCCGAAATCGACATCGAAGCACGCCACGAACATACTACTGGCGTGGATTTGCCCGAATAAGCCTTTGGGAATAGACCACGCGTCAGCTCGCAGCATTCCCAAAGGTCAGTCTTCACTCACTTCCCACCCACCACCGCGCGAGCCGCGCCCCGATTCCAAGGAATGCGAGTGAGACACTTTTCGAGACCATCTCGCGCATTCTCCACACCGTCTTTTCATAACTTCCTTGCCCTAAGAAGGACGTCTTGCGCGAAGCACGGCCCGTTCCCTTTCACCCACTGGGACTGACTCTCTCTCCCCCTCTGGGCCAGTGCGTGTGACTCGAGGCAGGTATTGCACCGGGGAGCCTCCCTCGCCCGCCCTCCCGCCCC